>CM021106.1:246184154-246349112 GCA_007115665.2 Sequoiadendron giganteum | reverse complement strand
GATCACACCCTTTGAATGCCTCGAATTTATCATCTTCTTTGGATTTTACAATCATTAATATAAAGTTCCTACTATCATTGACTAACCTCTTCATTTAACCAGTAGTTTCCAATTTTAGATTATTCTTAATCTTATGTGCTCGTACAATGAATTCTTTATCATCCTTAAAAAGGTGATATATGTTTTCCCCTATAAATATTTCCTTTTGGTCATAAAGATAAGGACTCCCTAGCACAAGACCACAAATATCTAAAGGAACCACATCAACTTATACCTCATCTATAAAGTTTTTAGTGATAGAAAATCTTAACGTACATTGCTTCATTACCTATAACTGTGCGTCATTGCAAACCCATCCAAGTGGATATGGCTTCGAATGAGGTGTTGTAGAAAATTTAATTTTCTTAACAACTTATTCAGATATTAGATTTACTTGAGATGCCATATCAAAAAAATTATAAAACTTAGTATGCTTTGTTACAACCCAAATATTAAATAACTCATTTCAATGCTTATCAATCTTAGGTGGAGAAGATTCTTTACTTGCACTTGAACTTGCATTTGAAAAAAATGTATCAAAAGAAAGAGATAACTATTTCCTAAAGCTTGGATCCTAGCAGCAACAATTTTTGTTTCATCCCCAGAGTCAGATCCAACATCATATTGTACAACAACAACAACTTGTTGTTTTCCTTTGTTTCCTCCATACTTCTTCAGCCTTGGTTTCAGATGCAGCTTCCAACACTTTGAGTTATCATGCCCCTCCTTCTTGCAATGGGATCGTGTGGGCTTATCACCCTCCTACTTGATGGTTTATGTCTTCTCCCCCTTTTCTATTCCTTTGGATTTACCTTCAGGCCTAGATGGCTTATTTTCATACTTTTCATTGAAAGTATTCTTCACTCTTGACTCCAAATGTGTGGCTTGTACACATACTTCATATAGATTATTAGGATTTAAAACCAAAATGGTATGCCTTAAGTAATAATGAAGACCACCTATATACTTGAGAAATGTGTCATGGATGTATAATGAAACATTAAGTGCAATAGCTCACTTTCTAAATTCATGAGTATAGTCCTGGATAGATTGAACCTTACCCTGCCTAAAATTTTGCTAGCTCATAGTTAGCTGTTGCTTATGGCCTAAGGGATAAAAATATTTTTTAAGGGAAACTTTAAACTCCATCCAAGTTAAATTGACACTACCATGTCGATTAATTTCTTCCTGATTTTTATTCTCCCACCAAGTGAGAGCAGTTCCTCCCAAACAAAGAGTAGTTAATTGCATTTTAGAAGCATCATCTAGAAGGCCTTGAATCCTATAGTATACTTCTACTTTTTGAACCTGATTATCTAATTTCTCATAATTTAACTCTCCACAATATTTAGGTAGTTCAAATTTAACATCCAATTTGATTACAGGCTTAAGTGCACTTTTCAAAGGACTAACATAAGAAGTAGAATTAGAATAAGAAAATGGAGAAGATGGAGAAGATGAAAATGGAATATTTTTTGGGGGCTCTTCATCACCTTCTTCTCTTTTCCATTTATTCTTCTAATCTTCATCATCCTCACACTTTTCTCACTTTGATGTTCCTCATTTTTCATGCTTCTTCCATTATTGATTTTCTTGATAGAGCTCTTCCACCATAGCCTTCATGTCAAGAAAGCCTCGTTGAAAGATTTTCTCATCGAGCTTGGAACTTTTTCTAGCTTCTATTTCTTCCATCTTTGATGATGGAAAATTTCTTCATTTACCAATCTCAGGATTGAATTCTGCAAGTGTGCCTTCACTTTGTTGGCTCCTAGATCATGTTATCATCCACTTCTACAATACTAGTCAAACAAATCTCTGATACCAACTTGATTTGTTATTATGATCTATGAAAAGTGCATGTGAATTCTTAACTATTACAAAGATTAAATTTAAGGTCTTGAAAATGTAATTCAAATGCTTAAATAAACACAACAATAATTAAGTGATGAAATTAACAATAGAAAAAAATAAGAGAGAAGAAAATAACATGAGTTGATAATGGAGTTCACCAATATGGCTATATCTCTAGGTCCCTCTCCAATAGATTGATTGATCCTTGATTATGCTCCAGAAAAGTTACAAAGCTTCAAATGGACAAAGTGTCAAGTCTCCTAATTGCAAAGAGTTACAAAGTCCTTCTTCCAGTGTAGTAGTATGATGCTCTGATGCACAAATTTGAACACTCACTCTTCAAGAAAATTCTCTCACCATTCAATGGTATCAGAGCACAAGAGTAGTAGCAGGGAGGTCTCAGGTACGAGCCTCCCAAAAAAAATTTAAACAACCAAATAGTCGACTTGAAGGAGCTTGGACGAGGTCAGAGCCCTAAACATCTACAAATAGTTATAGAGGTCAAAGTCGAGAATGAGATGAGAATGAAATATTTAAACATCACTATAGCCGAGGGTAGAGAATTTGTTAGGAAAAGTAGTGTTTTATTGCTACTAGAATGGGATTTGGCATCAACCATTGCATTTGACATAGTTAGAATACATGATTCTCTCATATTCAATAGCGAAGAGGAGGTTACTTTGGCCCTGCAAGGATCAACTTTCAACTCCCAATGGGGCACATTAGCCATTTGGGATTTAGCTCCAAGCACAAAGAAGCTAGAGGTTGCAAAACTAGCTACTAGAGTTAGGGGAGGGCTAATCATCAAAAGAGTATCAGATAACTCAGCTATAGAAGTAGCTATGATGAATGTAAATTTAGCTTAGTTTACCAAAGCCATAGTTGAGTCCCTAACTAAGGAGAGGGGCAAGTTTAGAACAAAATACATAGTGGATAAATACAATGTGATCCAACAAAAAATTATAGAAATGGAATTGCAAATGGCCTTGTGGAAGGAGAAGTTCCAATCACTGCAACCAGGATCATCACAAGCAACAATTTTTCCCCCCTTCTCCCATTCTTTCACCACCTCCAATTCCAATTGATTTTGTGCCTCCTAATTTTGAGTATGTTCCCATTGCACAATCATCTCCAAACACATCAGATGCACCTCAAACTGAGGAGATCACCAAGGAGGATTATATAGAGAAGCTTCAGACTTTGGGGGAAAGATGTCAATAATCTGATGAGCTGATTCATGTAAGCAATTTGAAGATTGTGACAGTAGTGCTAGAGAATCTAAATAAGGGGATTGACAGGATATTGATTAGCATTAGTTCTAATTGTTCTTCCATGTTCAATGAAATATGAAGCTCTGATAGGGATAAGGAGGTTGTTATCCCCTTAATGGGTGAGTGGATCCCAAGAGCACAAATATTGAGAGATATGGCCATTGGGTCAACAGATGATGCTAATAAGCCCTCAAAAATTATCCCAACCCTTAAGTTTGTGAATGAAATAAAGGAATCACAAGGGTTGATTGAGCCTATGAAAATTAAGGTTAGGGAGTTGGTGAAGAAGTTTGATGAGTGGAGCTTCAGTCTATTTCTAGATATTAGATAAAAATGGTGAAGTTAAATCTTTGCAAGAAAGGAAGGACCAAGCAGGTAAGGTGATAGCCACTTAGTCCAAGCTAATCTATGATGGAGTGGATGTGGAAATGTTGAAGATCAGTATGGATAAGCTTACCTTTTGTAGACACCCAAAATTGTCCATGTCATAACATTACCTAGTCGATTAATGACCTTGTAAAACATCTTGTAATATTTTATTCTAGGTTATTACATCATCTCACTTATCCCATTTATTCCACTTAATCACCTTCCCAATTTATTAAATAAATCTCATTTATTTAGTTTATTCCCCCTTCACATGTCTCAAAATAATTCAAATTAAATATTTGAATTAATCTCTCACTTATTGTCACATTGCAACATGTGTCACATGAATACAACTCTTCACATGCACAAATAATTTAAATAATTTTATTATTTAAATTATAAGATTCCCACTCATATCCTATTTTTACCCTCATTCATTGTACGTCATAAGCATCTTTTCTTCCAAAATAAATAAAAGAGTCTCACTTATTCCCTCACATCTCAATTTTAGCCTCATGTCATAACCCACTTAATGTACATCATAGACACTAAAATAAACTTTTAATCCTAGCCATACATATCAAAAATTGACTTTTAATCGTGGCCATTGAATCAAATCCCCCTTCTTCTATAAATCAAGCCTTTCATAGGTCATTAGGAGAATCTTCTTCTAGTATCCTCACTTTGCCAAAATTTCTCTCAAGCTTCTTATCTATCTATCTATTTTTCTTCTATTATCTTCATCTTATCGTTATGCTGTGACAATGAGCAATCAACAATCAAACCTTCAAAATCTTGCATTCTCATGCGAGTGGAGAAGAGCAATGAAGATAAATCAAATCTAGCTTGGAGATCGGTTTCCTTTGCTTTCTTATTTTGATTTTCATGCTAGTTTGTGCTCTATTGTGCTTGTTAGGGTTTCTTATTATAATTTTTTTATGCATTTTCCTCTAATATTTTTACCCTAACTTACATTGGTGAACCCGACATGAATCCTTTGATCTAGCTTGCTTTTTGCAGGTTTTATTGTTTTTTTTGTTGCAGATTTACTAGTTTTTGGATGAAACTCGAGGTTTTACAAATTTCATCATATCTTCCAAATGGCTATATGTTTCTCTACAAGATTTTCATAGAAGCTTAAAAATAATCTCAATGGAATACAGTAAATAAATTGAAGCATTATCACCATTTTTGTAGGAGTTATCACTATTTTATGGTTTTTCATAAAATTAACTTTCTGGCCACAAATCAACAAATTTTTCAAAAATGTTTACATTTTCAGAAATACTGTGGAACTTTAATGGGGTTCTTGGTTTTACAGATTTAATTTAGAAGTCAAATATAATGTAAAATAATTTAATCTTTGTTTTTTATACATTTTTCACAAATCCGCATTTTCTAGTGTAAAACAAAGAATTTTTCTGATTTCTTTACATTTCTGGAAAGCTCTCAGAAAATTAGCAGGGGTCTCTTCTTTGGTATTTTATTTTTCTGATCTATAACATCTTCAAATAATTGAATCTAATTTGGCTATGTTAAAAACATGTATCTGAAATTGCAATTATCTGATGAGCTTACTTTTTTTATGGCTACATTATAATATCAATTTTTTTAATTTTGTCGATCATCATAAGGAGCTATAGTAGCAGCAATATCAGTCATACAAATCAGATTGGAAAGCAAAAATCTTTAGGTGCATTCATTCTATTATATTTATCTCTTATTTGATCAATCAATCTTGTTTGCAAAACACTTGAATTTGGGGTTTTAAAACAAACATCTTGTTTGCAATCACACTTTGAAAATGAACTTAAAAGAACCATTGTCTTCAATCACACATTTTTCTTTGGATTAAAAATAACAAGTGTTTGAATTTTTTTACACACATTTCAATTTTCTAAAGTGAAATTAACAATTGTGAGTGTGAATCAAGTGCGTGTGTGATAAAAAACACCTCACTTGGTTCGCTTTTGTCATACCCTTCATAGGAGGCATGCTAGGGGATTTCATCACCCCTAGGGATGACCTCAATCAAGGTGTGAATTGAAAGACACGCTTCTTTGGGAGTAAAAATATTGTCACTCTTGGCTAAGCCCCAAAGAACTTTATACCTTTGGGAAGTGAAGGTGAAGGGTGGGTTACCCCTTTCTCCCGACTATGTGTCAGGATTTTTCTTTCAAATTATCTCTAGTCAACCTCGTGCATCCTAGCTTAAGACCTAATTGGCCATACCCACTTGACTAGTTCTAGGACTTGTTAATGTGTCTTCTTCAAGTGTGTGCTTAATCATCACATTCATAATTTCAAATTCAAACTTGTTTATGTGTCTTGCGTGTGTGATTCATGTGTGTACATGTGTAATCATTTATTTTCAAATTGTCATATCAAGCTATAAACACCAACATATAAACATATCATTCTAATCATCCTAATCATTCTTTTTCTAATCACATTCAAATTAATTTCATCCTTATCAATCCAAGTCATCCAATCTAATCATTCCACATCATCATCACCTTAATCCTAAGGAAGCACTTGCAAAAATGGTCCTAATCCTTAATGATCTTAGTCACAAGCCCAAGTCCATACTTTGAGAAGCCCCTTCATCTAATCATGAAGATAATCCAAAACCATATATCCTCCAAGGTGGGTCAAACTTTTCTCCTAATGATGATGAGAACTTTGTAGATCTTAGTGATGATGAAAACTTTATTGAAATCTTAGGTCACCTTAATGATGCTATTGACAAGGGAAAAACCACCCTAAGTTTGGAATCATACACCATTCCATTTACTATTCCTCCATCTCCATCTAAAAAAATTCCTATCTCCTAGTCCTACACCAACACCACCATCCAACTTCTCAAGCTATAATCCATCAACCAAATAATCCTTTTAAGGTTTTCTCCAAAGACTACTAGCATGGAATAGACCATCCCCATGTCAAGCACTCATTAATGAGCTTACCAACGAACCTTTGAATGTCATGTCTATTCTTCCAACTCCATCATGTGGTCCACAACCTATTAATCTTATATGTCTAAGTCAAATTCCATCATGCCCTCATGTTGTTGATCATAAAGAGCATACCAAGCCTCTTTTAGAGCCTTCCACTTCCATTTCCACTCAAATCCAAGAGCTATATCAAGAGCATTATCCTAAGCATGAGGAAACATTAACCTCTCATTCTAATCAAGATCTAGGCCCTTCTAATGATCTCACTCATAACATACTTAGTCCTATTCATGATGAAGCTTCCCTCTATGATCTACATCCTACCTATGATCAAGAAGACCATGATGATCCTCTTAGCCAACTCTATGGATTTCATGGTCAAGAGCCTATCACTTCACCTATCCATGAGAAAGAAACCTCCATTTCTCCTATAGACCCCCTACCTAGTCCTATCCATGATCCCACATTATCCACTTGTCATGATGAGACACATGCCTCCCAAGTAAATGTAGAAGATCAAACCAATAGTGTGGATCTAAATGAACATAATCAAGATCCTAATGATCCTTCCACATCCACTATCAACCCCATTTCAAATCCACCAACATGTCTTATTGATCTATCCATCTTTATTCATGAATTTTCCTCCTTAGAACAACAACAACCTTTATCCACTTCACCTTCTTCATCTAATAATGAACTCAACTCTAGTGTCCAAAACACATCTAGTCCCATTGTCCATCGCATGCTTCAGAACATGAACTATCAAGGTAAAGGCTTAGGCCTTTATGAACAAGGTATTTTGGAGCCAATCCATGTCAAGGTCCCTCCACACTCTTATGTCCTTGGATATACACCCCAAGGACACCAATCTAAAGATTTTGGTACTTCCTCCATCCATAATAAGTCCTCTTTCCACCATAAATCCTATCATATGCCTAAAACATATGTTGCCATCCCTCCTCCATCATCTTACAAATGTCAAAAGCATGTGACTGTACACCTTCCACCATAAAATTTTCCACCATTTCTTTCTACTCCTAATATCCCTCCATCTAATCTACCTCCACTACTCCCAACACCTAATATCCCCATTATCCAATTCCCTTATCCACCTATCCATAAATCCTCTAAAAATCTTAATCATGACCAATCAATGCACACATTGTCTAAACATGAAGCTTCCACTCATTCCACCATACCCATGGGATTCAAAAGATTTTTTTTTATGCCTCTATCTATAAAGCAAAAAATATGAAGGGTCCTCATGCCCTAGGACACAAAAGCAAAGAATCAAAGAAAAATCTATATAAAAAGCAATATAAGCCCATACCTTCAAAAGAAAAGTCTAAAAACAAAATGGTTTGGGTACCTAAGAAAAAGGAAAACAATTCAAATGAGGCATCTACATCACAAAAATCCCAACCATCCACTTCCACCTCACATTCCCACTCTATTCAAGAATCTCATATTTCATCCCACATTAAAAATAAAACTCATAAAAAATACTAAGTCTATTTGGATACCTAAAGCACTTCATCACCCATCTCCTAAGAAAAAATCTCCATTGCTTCCTATGCCCCCTTCACATCAAAAAATTCAATGTTTATCATAGTGTGTGCAACCATTGGTCATGGATCCCTTCCATTTCACAACAATTCTGCGTACCTCCATCTCCTCACCCTTCACTCATTATCCTACATATCTGCCCCATCACCTTCCTATGGTCCATGCTTTTGGCTAAGTTTCTCATTCATCTCTCCTACATAATCCACATCATAATCCATCATATACCTACTCCATCTCCCTTTCATGTCATCCCTTACCAACATCTATGAGCATAATTACATTTGACATGGTCCATAAGATGACATCCATCTCTAGTGGGACTATCATCTTTCATGGAACTAGAAACCTAAGTCCCTCCTATCCATATTCCCCTTCTCTTATCCAAAAATCCAAAAAGTCAAAAAAAAAAAAAAGAGAAAAAAAGAAAAAGAAAAGAGAAATATTTTTGTCCAACGGTGAAAATCTGGTAAACAGGCGCCCTAGATAAGTACCATGATGAAAACCTGGCAAACAGGCATCGTGTGTAGGTTGATCTTCTATGTCACTTACACTTGGGGGCATGTTGTCTCATCCTACCATATCATTTTTTATCCTATCATATCATATCTTACCATCTCCTATCTTATCATCCTTGGCCATCATACCCATATACTTATCATATTGATTCGATTCATCCTCTCTTCCTCTTTTTGATCTTGATAAAAATATGGGGCAAAATGTTGAAACATGCTTTAGATATCTTTTGATATACCTCATCCTTCCAAACAAGCCTATCATTATCCTAGTGTCATAAGCTTGTCATGAAAAATCCTAAGTATTGTACCTAGAATGGGGCATGCTATTTCTATGTGACATAGTCTTTGGAGATCACATCCTTGCTCTCTTATGATGCATACATCCATTCCATTCACTATGACCTATCCTTTGTATCCATCCATATATCATGATCCTTTTGTCCATTATCCTATCACCCATCCCTTTCATCCATCAATCTCATCTATCTCCTTGCACCTAGACTTGGTTTTCCCTTGTCATTGGTATCTAGCACAAAGACTACCCAAATTTTCATCCATTGAAATCTCAAAACATTTCAAAAATCCTTGAAAAAAAATCCAAAAAAATCAAAACATTTAAAAAATCTAAAAATTTCAAAAATCCAAAAAAAACATCTCAAAAGTCTTCAAAAAATGCAAAAAAATTGAAAAAGGTCTGAAAAAATCCCAAAAATCAAAACATTTCAAACATCCAAAAAAAATCAAAATATTCCAAAAATCCAAAAAAATTAAAACATTTAAAAAATACAAAAGATCAAAACATTTCAAAAATCCAAGAAATAAAATCAAACCAAATCACTTCTTCCAATCAATTCAACATATCAATACAACTTCTTCAAATCAATTTCTTCATCAAATTATCTAATCACATCACTTCTTCTAATCACATCCATTCTTCCAATTAATCACATCACTTCTTCTAATCAATGTAATCATTATCATCAAATCTAATCATTTCTTCATCAATCCAATCAATCAAAATCATTCCAAGTAAATAATTCCTTAATTTAATTCATCAATCATCATCCAAATCTTCAAATAAAGCATCTTCAATCATTTTGAGCAATAATCCAAATGCAAGTCAATCCTTAATCCATACCAACCAAGCTAATCAATCAAGTCAAATTATCCAATCACATTTCGGTCTTGATCCTAATCTTGTTGTAAACCCAATCAATCAATCATTCTTGTGTTGATCTAGGGATATATTGTTCCCTGCAATGACAACACTATCATCATCATCAATCAATCAATCAATCATCTTTGTGTTGATCTAGGGATATATCGTTCCCCAAAATGACAACACTATCATCATCATCAATCGATCAATAAATCATCGGTTTACAGCTTGACAGGGGCAATACCTTGTTTGTTTTTGTATCATTTTTGCATGCTTGCTTGTGTGTTTTATCATTTCAACTTGCATTTGCATCAAATATGAATCACTCCTAGCTAATATTCATATCTTGTATCTAGACAAGGTTGTATTATGCTAGGGCACAAGACACATCGTCACCTTGGTCCTTATACCTTGGTGCATAACGTCTAGTGCTATATCAAACATATGATTGCTCACTTTATTGCAACATAGCGTGTCATTTTTATTTTTCATCTACTCCTTATCTTGTATCATTCATTTTATCCCTCCTTTATCATCTCATTAATTTCAAGAGCATATATGTGTTTTTTCAACCCACCTATCCTCTCAGGGGGGCATCATCATCATTATCATATCCTATATCATCATCCCATTTATTCATATCTTTTGCATCATCTTATTCTTCTATCATCCCTTTCCTTCATTCACCTTACTCCTTACTTCCTCGAGTGGTTGGGGCATCATCTTTTTTTCTATCCATACCTTAGTTTGAAATGATGTTACTCGACATAAATCTCACTATCTCGAACATCATCTCAAAGAGGGGCAAAATATAGACACTCAAATTTATCCTCGCAATCATCACATTATTCGTCTATTGATTAAAATGATCAATTCATTCAATACTTTCTTATATTCATGCATTTCATCAAATTATTAAATCATCTCATTATCGTTCATGTCCGTTCACATTATCATTTGCATCCGTCGTATTATCATTTTGCACTATCATTCATTATCATAATCATTCACCAACATTTCATAATAAAACTATATTATCATTTAAATCACATCACTTGCATATATCATCCACCTCATATTGCATTTCATTAAATCATCACATCATTAAAATATTATCACCACATGATCATTCATAATGCATAATAAAAATAAAAATCATTCATAAAACATTTCATAATCATTCATAAATTAAATAATTTCATTTCGACAAATTATCATTCTTACATAAATCATTCTCATAAAACATTAAAATAATTCATGATAAAACATTAATAAACCATTTTCATTCACATTAAAAAAATATATATGCATTTAATCATTTTATTCAATCCTTCACCATGCATTTAATCTATCTTCTTTATCATTTCCACTCATTTGCATTTCATTTCACTACACCATGTGGGATTTTAAAAATTCATTATTGCAATATCTGTTTATCCCACATTTCTCATTCTCAACCTCTCTGTCATCAAAGATGCCTATTTAAACATGACTCCCTTCTCATTTTGACCCCTACACGAATCTGACACATACGCATATCTTTACAGCTTGGCTTAATCCATTCACCAACAGCCTCTTGATGCACCTATGCTTGCAAAAATTTGAGAGAAAAAGTGCATAACAAGACTTTGGTGATAGGGAAGCAATGTAGATTAATTCTACTTAAAAAGCATTTTGTTTAGTTTCTTAGCTTAGAATAGTTTAAGATTCTGGTTTGTTTGCTTTTAAATCTGAAACTGCTCCATTGTTGAGGTCCAGAAATGATGGTTCAATTTCAATTTCAATTTCAATCAAATCTGAATCACTCCCAACTAATATTCATATCTTGTATCCAGAAAAGGTTGTATTACACTGGAGCACGAGACACATCGCCACCTTGGTCCTTTATACCTTGGTGCATAACGCCTAGTGCTATATCAAACATATGATTGCTCACTTTATTGCAGCATAGCGTGTCATTTTTCTTTTTCATCTACTTTTTATCTTGTATCATTAAGCTTATCCTTCATTTATCATCTCATTCATTTCGAGAGCATATATGTGTTTTTCCAACTCATGTATCCTCTTGAGGGGGCATCATCATCATTATCATATCCTATATCATCATCCCATTTATTCATATCTTTTGCATCATCATATTCTTCTATCATCCCTTTCTTTCATTCACCTTACTCCTCACTTCCTCAAGTGGTTGGGGCATCATCTTTTTTTCTATCCATACCTTAGCTTCTTTGAAATGATGTTACTCGACATAAATCTCACCATCTCGAACATCATTTCAAAGAGGGGCAAAATGTAGACACCCAAAATTGTCCATGTCATAATATTACCTAGTTGATATATGACCTTGTAAGACATTTTGTAATATTTTACCTTAGGTCATTACATTATCCCACTTAATCACCTTCCCAATTAATTAAATAAATCTCATTTATTTAATTAATTCCCCCTTCACATGTCTCAAAATAATTCAAATTAAATATTTGAATGAATACCCCACTTATTGTCACATTGCAACATGTGTCACATGACTGCAACTCTTCACATGCACACATAATTTAAATAATTTTACTATTTAAATTATGAGATTCCCACTCACATCCTATTTTTAGCCCCATTCATTGTGCGTCATAGGCATCTTTTCCTCCAAAATAAATAATATAATCTCACTTATTTCCTCACATCCTAATTTTAGCATCATGTCATAACCCACTTAATATGCATCATAGGCACTAAAATAAACTTTTAATCCTAGCCATACATATCACAAATTTGACTTTTAATCTTGGCCATCGAATCAAATCAGCCTTCTCCTATAAATCAAGCCTTTCACTGGCCATTTTGGGGAATCTTCTTCTAGTATCCTCACTCTGCCAAAAATTCTCCCAATCTTCTTATTTATCTATCTATTTTTCTTCTATTATCTTTCATCTCATTGTTATGCTCTGAAATTGAGCAATCAACAATCAAACCTTCAAAATCTTGCATTCTCATGCAGGTGGAGAAGAGCAATGGAGATAAATCAAATCTAGCTTGGAGATCAGTTTTCCTTTGTTTTCTTGTTTTCATTTCATGCTAGTTTGTGCTCTATTGTGCTTGTTAGGGATTTTCATTATAATTTGTTTATGTATTTTTCTCTAATATTTTTACCCTAACTACACATTATATTCAAAGGATGTAAAGGCCAGAAAAGGTCGATCAATAAACCTTTAAAAAAAGGGTATTTAAAAGGCCCAGGCCCATGAAAAGATTTAATGATGGGTACAAGAGGTTCTAACCACAAAGGGTTGATGATGAATGGACCTCAATGGCTTAAAATATTTTTAATGTGATCGAGAACCAATACTAGGAGGTCGATTCCAAAATATAACATTTGCAGAGGACGTAGGCCTAAAGGTTACATAGAAAGGGTTTTAGCAACACAAACCCCAAGGCATAACAAATGGACATAAGCCTAAGCCCCAGGATATGAAAACTAACCAAATTTTTCAGAATTTTGAGATGGAACACAAAGCATTTTTAGGGGTTCCATCAGTAGCTCTTGTTGGGGATGCATGCCTCTCATAGGCATGGCGAGATTCTAAATCTCAAGGTTGAAGCAGACCAAGCACTGCAACACCAAAAATTGAGGACTTGCCCGGACAAGGCAAGAGGACCAAACCAAAGCAAACACGCCATATATAAAATATTTACATGATTGTACAATGCTCCATACGTAAAATTTTCTTAGAATCCCTTCTGATGCATAGGATTTTAGCCTGCATTCTATAGTTCAATAGGCTTCAGCTTCAATTGGTGGCCCTAGGGCCCCCAAGAAACTTAAAACCAACATTTATCTCTGTCAAACACTTTATTTTATATTGTTTGCACTAGGTTAAATCTGAAAACACTACCATGAATTTCCCACTAGCTAACCCAGTTGTTGTGATTGCCATTAACCATCATTACCATGTGTCTAAACTTACCATTTTCATAAATTCTACCCATTTGAAAACTTCAATCAGGTATTAGCTGAAATCCATAATCATTTTGATACTCTACCACATTCAACACACCACCCTATTTCACCATATTCTCATCTAATTGAATGGAGAAACTAAAACACTCATAATCCACCTAATTACTAAGGTCATAAGAGCTGACATAAAAATTAATTTGCACATCAAACTGAAAACCTTCATAAACACTTTGTTCAAGACTCCCATGCAAAAACATACATCTTGACCTTTTGGAGTCACCTTGCAATTCCACTTTAGATAACTCATAATTAATAGAGATCTCATTTAAAACCATGGGATCATCCTTTGGTTTTTTTCCCATGTTAGACAAACATTCATTTTATGTGATGAACAAGAAATGTTCATACACAAGCATATTTTTAAACTAGTGTTCATATTCATCGAGCATTATGAACTAGTCATACTGTCACAGGCTCTTCCATCTTGGAAAAGTGATTCATCAACACCCATGGTATCTTTGATCTTATTTAGATCAATGTCATTATTGTAAACATCACCACTAATATCATCCTGTGCATCAAAGCACATTTCCATTTTAGGCTCATTAATATAATCTAGTCTATTCTTCAAATCATTATCCAGCTCAATGCAAAATGTTTTAGAGGATGGCTCAAATAACTCAAAATTAATAGGGTGAGCAATAAGGCACTCATGTGTCTCATCAATTGATAGGTTTTCTAATCCAAATGTGAAAGGCTTATTGCAATCTGTGTAATAATTATTTTGTTTGTTGAGAAACTATGTGATAATTATTTGTGTGTTATAATGTTCATAATAAAATGGCACATGAAGACTATCTAGACATTTCCAGGATCACCCTCTTTGGTTTCACAGAGCCTAAAGAGTAGAAGTAAGGGCTTAGTATTCCTTTACTTGTTCATTGGCCAATCCTTACCTATGTTAATTATTAAATTATGGAAAGTTCATAGGCATTTGGTAAGATTAAGTTTGGTTCCCAAAAAAAAACCAACACCAACAAAGCGTTGGAATGAATGAGATTAATCCTAGAGGTCTCATAATTCCACCCTACAATCCATGCATGGGGTCATCATATCCTACAAACTATAATGACACAACAAATGTGGGTATTCCAAATCAAAATTTTAAAACATCTTACCACATGATAGATTTAAATTAATACCAAAACTTATCAATCTATCAACCAAATAATCAAATCACGAGTCTTCATCAAAGCAATGTTAGCTCACCAAGTCAATACATGTCAAACATGAACATACCAAATGTAAACATATCAGACTTGAACATGTTAAATCCATACATGGGGAAATTTGGGATGGATTCATTCATACCTCAACAACACACCATCCAACAAAATCATCAACAATATCAATATCAAGGTCAAAACATCATGTCATCACAAAATCAATACATTGATTTTTATCAACACCTTGAACATCATCAAAAAATTGATTTACATCAACATCTTCACGATCATCAAAACATGGATATACATCAAAAAATTCATATCAAACACAACATCAACAAGCACCTCAATCACAAAAAATATTGAAATCCAAAAACACTACTAAATGTGAATACATTTCTTTAGGGGAGCTAGTCGAATCAACGTTAAACAAGCTAGTCCATGCTAAACTTATCAATCTTTCAGATTCATTAAATGAGGGTGAACCTAGCTTCAAGTTCTCATGATATGATGATAATTATTATTGCAAATACCATAGCACAAAAGGTCATGACATGTTATATTGTATGAAACTCAAGAACTTCATCCAAGACCTCATTGATCAAGGAACAATAACTGTTGACAATAATGATCAAGGTTCAATCTTATATGACCATATTGAGAATGTCTCTACCTCATCCAATAATAAAATAAACATACCTCAAGATTCACTTCATAATCATGATCAAAATCCCTTACGAATATCTAACAATGATCCATTCCAAGAAAAAATAACATCATTTGATATTATGGTTGAAGACATCAACAAGGTTTCTACCATAATTATTGAGGATAAAATTCAAGATTCATATTGATAATGTCTCTACATCACCCAATTAATTAGATGACATACCTCATGAATTTATTATAAAGTGATCAAAATATTTCACCAAAGTGTAGCAGTGGTCCTTTCCAAAAATATTGACATCATTTGGTCTCATGGTTGAAGATATTGAAGAAATCCTTAAATCAAAACTTGCTCCAAATTCACTTGAAGATCAAGAAAATATTGAGCTAATACCCATGCATAATGAAGACATCCAAGAACCCTTTGAAAACAATCTAACCTTTGAAATTGACCCATGTCAATAACATGAACCAAAGCATATTAAAGATAACACCACAATGTGTCAAGATCAAGGATCCATATCTCCAAGATACTACCATGATCTAATGGGTATTCTCTAATCCATACAAGATGTCACAAATAATGATCATATCCATATATCATATAATCCTTCATCTACCCATGATATGCTTACTCCTAATGGACATATAGATGATCTTCATACAAAACAAGAGTCTCATACTCTTGATATCATTACCAAGGAACACGAGTCTCATACTCTTAATATCATTACCAAGGAACAAGAGTCTCCTATTCTTAATGTCTTTACACATGACCAATGCATAGCAGAATCCATAGAAATATAAAAAATAGATCATGAAGAAGACCTCTACATGGATGGTGAATCAGAAAAATCCTTTGAAGAGCAAGTATAAATGAATCATGACGAAGACTCATATATGGATTGTAAAGCATCAACACCTTTTTAAGAAGCATAAAAATCTGACACATCCTCCATACAGATTGAAGAAAGTAAGTATGAGGATATCAAGCATTATCGAAAATCAACAAAGCTAAACAATATTGAACAAAAAGGAAATGGTTTGTCAGTAGCAAAATCAAAGCATGTCAGTAATACTCCCATAATACTAGGGGAAACTTTATCTAAGCACAAACACCAACATGGGGAGCACAAAGAGTCCTTATGATGAAATGGCTACCAACACTCCAAACATTCATATCATGAATCATCATCCATGCATATTTCCACCCACTAATTGGGACCAACCACAAGAAAGAGGTCTATATCAAAGAAAAGATAAAGTTATTGAAGCAAAATAACTAGTGAAGAAAAATGGGCAAAGCAAATTCAAATGGATACCATCGAAAAAGAAAGATGATCATCCCTATCAAACTCCATTAGTTAAAGAAGCTATGGGGAAAAATCAAAAAGGGATGTTCATCCATCAAAATTGTTCATCGATACAAAAGAATGCTTCAAGAGTGACCTCCAAGGTATATCAAGAATTTGGTCCCAATGGAATCTCCATATCCACCCATCATTGATCATCATCCCAAGTTTGGAGAATCAGAGATTCCAAACTGTTGACCAATCCATCTGCATCTTGTATCCCTTAATGCACTCCACCATCTACTTCGACATCCATGGTATCCAACTCTCGTATTTATTGTGTATTAGCAAAAACTCTCTATCATAAGGACTCTAAGGTCACTCTATCACAATGTACACATCTAGGAAATATTAACTCTAGTATCGATAAAGATGCCAAAAAATCCAAGGGTTGCATTCAAGTGTCCGTATCTTAGAAAAACAACTTCTCCAAGAAAGATATCATTGTCACATCATGATAGAAACATCTATATCAGCACTAGCAACATCTACATCAACACCACCAGGTGGTTCAACATGAGCATAAACATTCCAAAAAGAAAAAAAATCAAAAAATCAAGAAAATAGTCAAGAAAAAAATTGTCCTCTAGTGAAAACCACTTTGGTGGCTCTTTGGACAAGTACTGTGATGAAAATTTGGCAAAAAGACATCATGAGTAGAATCAAACATCTATGTGCACCATTTTTGGTGGAAGAATCTCATCCCATCCATAATAAATCCCACATTCTATCCATCTTATCCATAATAAATCCAAGAACCCTTCATTATCCAATCCATTTTCATCCAGTCTAATCTTAATCTTAGAAAAGGTTTGGTATGTACTTCACACTTTATTATGGTAAACATCTTGATATGGGTCACTATCATTGATCCTATCTTGACCAACATTATATGAGCCATGAGGCATTTTCCAAAGAGGCATACTCTATCCAAACATGTTATCCTATCACAAGATAATCCTTGGCATCCTTCACATACCCATCCATCAATCCATTCATTTATCCATGCATCCACCCATAAAATTCTATACATTGTTAGACATTGGGGGTAGATACTTACATCTTTCTTTGGGAATAAATCTTGAGCTATATCATATAACTTATTTGGTGATCTAAACATTTGCAAAACACAAAATCAAATTAGTCAAGTCATTTTTAAGCAAAAATTTAAATCATTAGCCCATGACACATTTTCATGAGAAGGTGTTCCTTATCAAGCTTTATCTTTTATCAAACATCGATTCAAATAATCAATATCAGTTGCATATAACTTTCACTTCAATGTCACATCAAATTATTCCAATAGATTTTTTTTCCAAGCCTAGCTTCAAAATATTGATCTACCTTATCTAATCAATCAATCCTCGTGTTGTTCAACACTATCCTTGCATTGTTGTGCATCCTCAATAATTCTATCACTATCAATAATCTATCAATCAGATCAATCAATCCTAGCTTGTTTTTCAACAAAATCCCAAAACAAATCATTGAAATCGTCACATATCCATACACTCTTCAATATCGTGTGAAAAATCCAAAACACATCAAAATCCCTAGACATGTCAAAACATCAGAAAAAATCAAAAAAATTACCTTGTCAAACTATGAGTCTTTGAGCTTGAACCAGGGATAACTTTAGTGGTGAATCTTCACCAATTGGTGAATTCTAGGAATCGGGCAAATCAAAATTGGTGAATTTACCGTATCCAACAAGGTGTTCAAATCGTCAGGATTTCACGAACTATCGATCCAATGCATGTCCATTCGCCAACGGTTTTTTTTTACAAGGCATGCTTAGGCAATAAATTTTTTTCATAACAAACTACGCGTTTCCAATGGACCAATTAATATTTTCGCCTAGAATCCCAGGGAGCATGTCATAAAACACCAACATATTTGCCAATACTATTAAAACAACATTATATGAGGACCCATTTTGCCAATTAAAATTTACAAATAGTTGCTTGTGAAGACCCATTTCGCCAATTAAAATTTATAAATAGTTGCTTATGAGGACCTATTTCGCCTTGAAAATTACAAGGTATCGTTGTATAAGCACGCAGGATTCGCCATTTTTTTAGCATACCATTTCAAAATCCCACAGAATTCACCAAATATGGATTGATATAAATACAATTGAAACTGTTATTTGTTCTTACATATTTTGTTCAGTTATGAGGTTCTACTTCACGATTCAGAAGTCAACGAAACTCGAAAACGTAGACTCAAAGGTGAGTGATCATTTCTTCATACTGTTATTAGTTATTAGTTATAATAATAAGATTTCTTTATCTGTTTTCCATTCTTGCTTTAGTCTAAAAAATAATTTTGAGTAGGGAATGGGATCTATATTCTCTATCGGTATGTCCTTAAATAAGAAGAATTGTTTTTCCATATTTTATTCGAAGTGAGATATCAATATGTCGAGCAACAAGGGTAAGACTTCTGAGCAAGAGGGTAATGAAGGGACTGGGAGGCCATCAAAATGCCCAAAATGTGGAGGTACCATACAGTCTTACTTTAGAATTGGCAAAGCTTCTAATCCATCAGATCAAGGTGGAGCTACACCATCAACTCTTCCACTAGATATTATGGAAGATGAAGCTACATCATCAAATGTTCCGCCACAGGGAGGTCAAGGCGAGATTGTCATTGTGTTAAATTAAAATGTATCAAATGAGGATGGCAATACCGTAGAAGATGTTCCAAGGGATAGCCTGGATAGCCAGAATGAGATAATTGACTTGGATGAGGATGATGTTGGTAGCAAGAAAAGAAAAGGCAAAGAAAAATTGGGGTGTGAGTGGGAAATGACAAGGAATTTTCAAATTGGTTGGTTTTCAAAGTACCCATTCCTTGAACCAGTGGGGGTATCAAATGAAAATGATATTGAAAGGGAAAAAAAGGTCAAATGTAAGATTTATAATTGGAAATGCGGAAGAGACAAGACAATGCAGCTAAAGCTTGACACTATAGAAAAGCATATCGACAAAGTTTACAAAAAACAAATCATAGACGGAAAGGAACAATCAGTCGTACGATGGAAATCAAAGGAAGAATGTCTTCATGTTAAGTATGTCATAGATTATGGAGAGCATAACCATAGAATGTCAAATATTAAAAAATGTGAAGGTACACTTGAGGCTCATTTTGGAAAAGTCATGGCAGCAACAAATCTGTCAAAAACTATTCAGATGAGTGTTGTTTTTCATATTTTGTCCAAGGGGCATCCTATGATAGACTACCCAAAATATTTTGATTTATTATCTTATTTGAGTGTTCCCCACTTTCCCTTCTCACATTGGTCAGTAAACACTAGATGGGAATGGGTGAACTGTCTTGCTGCAGTGGAAAAACAAGATTTAAAGGAGAAATTAAAAGAGTCAAATTTCATTGCACTATCTTTAGATGAAGTTACTGAAGTAGATAATACTTCTTGGGTTTGTATGCATTTGTATACTATAGAACAACATGTTTTCCAAGCTCATCTTCTTTGTGTTCGTAAAATGAAGGATAGTTCAACATCGCAAAATCTATTTGAACTAGTCAAGAAATATTTGAATGAAATTGCAAGTATGGATGAGTTGGCAATTGCCAAAAAGTTGGTGTGTGTAGGAGCTGATGGAGCTGCAGTGATGCAAGGTCAAAGGAGCGGTCTTTGCACAAAGTTACAAACTACTTGTGCACCATACATCCTTGGCATTCACTGCATGGCCCATGGAATGATATAGAGACAATCTTGACTTTAGCTAGTCTTCTCCCCATGCTGGATGAGATGAACAATCTTGTGAAGAAAAGCCCAAGATAAAACTGTGTATATTTATGAATATGCCAGTCTATGTAAACTTACATGCTTGGACCTCGATCATCTATATCTAGATCTAACACAAGAAGGTGCAAATTATTTGATGTGGCAAAAAATTACTGATTTGAATAATCTTGATAATTATTTACAGTTTAATGCAATTGGGCACTTATGTATTTGTGTACGTGGATATGAGATACCAATGTACCATTGTAAGACAGCCAGGTGCTCTAGAAAATAAGTACTTGTTAACGAGGAATATTTTAACGACATTGTTAAATCTGTTAGTGATAATTTGAAGGAAATTGAAAAATCTCTTTCCTAAGAGATTCATGAAAGATTCCCTCGACATGAAATACTTGAAGCCATGGGTATTGTGTATCCTCAATTTTGGGTAAACCGAGATAACCCAAAATATTTTCATGATCAAGTAAAGATCTTGATCGAACAGTTTTCAAAAAAGGTAACATACGATGAGCAAACAATAGAAGGAATTTTAAATGAAAATAAGGTTAGAAAGCAATGTGGGAGTTTTGCAACAGCTATGAGGGACCAGTATAAGTCCATGGGCAAGGAGTAGGCCTTTGAAACAAGATCAATAAAAAATGTTTGAACAAGCTTAGGTCAGAGTGAAATATTGTGTGGTTCGATGTCAGAATATTTCAAACTTGTTGATTTATGTCAAACAATGATATTGGGGTCGGTGGAGGATGAGAGAGTTTTCAGTACATTGGGTTTTTTGAAATAAAAGTTAAGAAACAAACTGGACAAGAATTTGGAAAATTGCTTGAGGATGAAAGGAAATGCGTATAATGTCAAAAAAATCCCTTTTGAAAGGGCACTCGCAATCTAGAGGTCCACATGTGAAAGAAGAGGGACCGGGTTGTGCAAAATAGGCTCTCCAATTCTGAGAGTCGTTGGTACTGGTGGTAGTACTAGTGGCAGTGGCAGTGGGACAGATGACAATGATATTGAAATTGACACAAATCAAGCAATGAATGTTGAATTTGAGACATAGGCCGAAGAAAGTGTAGAGAAACCTCATCATCAAGATGACTCTTTTACTTTATCTGAAGATGAGCATCGGTTTGAGGACCCTGACTCCGTTTGGTAAATGGAAGAGAATTAGTAGGTTTTAGGTATTTTTACTGCACTTCATGAATCAGTTTCCATTGTTCCAAAGTTCAAACTGTAGTTGATGATATTTTATATTGTATTCAATGAACATTGAAATTGTGAATCATTGCACTTCATGATATCTTATTTTATATTGCACTCAAGCACTGCATAAATCATATTCCAAACTATAGTTGATGATTTTTTATATTGTATTCAAATAAATTATGAATCATTGCACTTCAAGTTCACGATATTTTATTTTATATTGCACTCCAAGTCTCCATGATATTTTATATTATATTGCACTTCATGAATCATACGCCAAAGTCAAACTATAGTTGATGATATTTTATAAATTATATAAAATTCAATACCATCGGCCTAACAATGCTTCATCGACGAAACCCCCATCACAATCCTGCCGATGGCCCGATGAAAATAGATCACAACCTAGTATCGGTGTAACAATACTCTATCGGGCCAACTCCTAAGGTGCTCTCCCAATATACCGATAGAGTCAAGTTGTCAAAAAAATTAACCATGAATTATAATTTATGACCATGGGCATGAATTATCTTATTTTATCAATAATCACAAAAATATACCACACTTTGATTTTATGAACAATGCAAATTATAGAAATTTGTCTGAGAAGATCCATATTAGAGCCTACATTCACATTGCATCCATAAATATTAAACAAATTTGAAATTCTGTAGTGACATAGTCCTTCCCCCATTCGTAACAAAATTCAATACCGTCGACCTAACAATACTTCATCGGTGGAACCCCCATCACAATCTCGCCGATGGCCCGATGAAAATAACTCACAACCTAGTATTGGTGTAGCAATACTCTATTGGGCTAACTCCTAACTCCTAAGGTGCTCTCTCGATATACCGATAGAGTCAAGTTGTCAACAAAAGTAATCGTGAATTATAACCATGGGCATGAATTATCGAATGCATAAATTATATCGGGGAAACTATGGTGCATCAGGGAAACATTATCTGGCATCCCACCGATAGAACGAAGGATAGGTGTCCATTGGTGGAGAGGGTGGCTATCAGTGAAAGACTGATGTGACATCCCGAGGCATTGTGCAGCCGTGTTGTAGTGCATTTATGAACCAGAATTGAAGTGAATTATATCAAAAGTTGATCGCATAGTTGTTACAAAATCCTAGAAGATTTTGCTTAGGACAGAAGCAGAAAGGCAAAAACTTGGAGTTCTGATGCAACAAAGACCGGTGGACTGTGGAGGCGACTTGGCGAGACTCACGTAAGTACTTCACTTTCAGACCCAGTTGAGAAGCTATTTTCATCAAGAGCTTAAGATTTAAATAATGGAAGAGTATATAGACAAACCCAAAGCTAAAAAATAGAAAACTGAAAAGCCTAAGAGACTCCTAAATGAAGACCTGATAGATCAATGTCCTAGGTCGAGGCCGAGACCCAAGAGGAGTGCTCAAATGAATCCTTCCATGGATCGACTCTGGGAAAAACAAAAGGGCTTAGGGGATATTTTGACACCGCAATGAGGGTATGATCTCTTCATGTACCATTACAAAAAACAATTTAGGTTTCAACCAGTCTGCAATCCATGGAGGTTGAACCTAGGAATAATTGTGGTGCCTAATGTGTTTGTGAATGCAGAGCTAATTAAAGATCTTGCTAAGATATGACCCCAAGAAAAGAACTATTCGGTCACATGGCGGAGGTGGCATGCTTGTTATTTCTAGGGATCTCATTTCTAATGTATTTTAGTTAGAGTGTTCATTGAATTTATCATTCATAGTCAAAGATCTCTTGATAGAGTATCACCACATGAATACCAACTATAAGAGATGGAAATTACCTTTGCATAGGCCCAAGGATGAAGGAGGCCAACTCAAGAGGTTCTCTAGCAGTGAAAACCCTCCTTTCCATGAAGATTTGTTTGAAGAGTATTTCCGATACACCTATTATTCAGCCGGTCAGGTTTTGGGAGTAGAGGTTATGCCTCTCATGTCGATTTCCCCAATGGTCTTAGTTGCAGACATACAGAGCAAGGATTCTAGGCCATTTGATTATGCTAGCTACTTGGCCAATGCCCTACATCAAGGGCTTGAAAAGATAAAAAATAATAGTGATAATATTAATTTTGAACACTATTCTTTGCTTATGAATTTTCTATTGTACGAGGGACAAGTCAGAGGTTTCTAGAGTGAAGAATTAAGGATAAAAGATACAGATGAAAATTTACGAAATCACTGATCGAAAAATTGATTAAGGAAAATGAAAAACTAAAGAAGTAGCTAGCAAATCAGAGAGAAAAAACATCTTCCTCTTCCACATCAAATTTGTACTCCCCATGGCTTGAAAAATATAAGAGAGTGCTTGATGCATTGGCTGATGCAGCCTACTGGAAGAATTTCCTTCTGAAATTCCAGGGGAAATGCAAAGAATTCGAGAAAGAAGTGAAAACCATCAAATATAACATTGTATCTGAAATGATAAAAGAAAGATTCAACAAAATGATGAAATGTGCTATTGAATATTGGAAATTATTCAAATAGACACGCATTGCATTGGTGGAGAATGAACGATTGCAACCTAGAATGATGGAGAAAAAAAAGGAGCTCGTAGATAAGAATGTCATGAAAGGACAAATATTGCTGACATATAACAAGTTGGTAGAATCACATAATGGATATCATAACAGGCTTAGGGAAGATTTTGAATGCTTTGATTCAGTCCCACTCCCGACACTTCATTTCGGCATTGGAAATCCGTGAGAATATGATGATTGGAAGGAAGAGCTTGTTGGGATTCTAACTGTTGTGTTGCAAGAAATAAATGATGAGGTTATGGTTTTACAAAACACTCATAAGCAACTCAAAAAAATAATGTCTATGGAATATGATATGAAAGAGGTGATCTCTAATGTGGACACCTATGTTGAATAGGAGTACATCCATCACCTCTCTGCATTCAATTTGTTTATTGCCAAACTATAGATGTGTCAGAATCAGATCCAACAGGACAACCATCAGATTTAGAGGAAGAATGCCAGCCGATAGCATGATGAGCGCCCTATCATGGAGTAGAAGCCTTGAACAAATCTTAGGTGGTTAGTGGTCACGAGCTTCTTCTTGGAGATTAACAGATTGGTGCATTCACCTGCATCATTGTTTTATTTATAATTTGAGTTATTTTTGGTTGTCAAACGTCATGAATTTTTGCAAGGGGTTTGTAGCTTGTTGCCTCTCATATATAAGAGAGATCAAGACCCCAATAGGAGATCAATGGATCATCACATCATTTTTAATTAGACTTTAGAGTAGAAAATAGTAAGAAGATAGATAATAGATTGCACCAATTCGCCCATCCATCTCATATCATAAACTATTTTTATAATGCATATCATTTGAACTTTGAAGATCAATACAATGGAGAAGGTTACACATATTTACTAATTTTATTTCGAGTGTTCAACTGTTGTGGATTCATATGCTTATAAGTTATTGAATTTGAATTCTTAAGGAATAGTGGTTGTGACCATGGGGTTTTAGATTTATTTATGGACATGTCACATGATCATTGATCAAGTAGTAATTTGGGCCACAAAATGGATCTTGTCACACAAATCTCTGTAATTTGTGCTAATCATAAAATCAAATGTACTATTTTTTTGCAGTATGTAGGATGTGGGTGAGGTTTAAGTTGGTGTATACTGATAAGGATTTTTAGTCAAAACATAACAAAAGCTAACAGTTCAACATCCATAACTTAGAAGCTCTACCAAGAAGTAAATATAATGAGCTAACAGTTCAACATCCATAACTTGGAAGCTCTGCCAAGAAGTAAATATATTGATCAAGTAGTAATGTGGACCACAAAATGGATCTTGTCATACAAATCTCTGAAATTTTTGCTAATCATAAAATCAAATGTAGTGTATTTTTGCAGTATGTGGGATGTGGGTGAGGTGTAAGTTGGTGGATACTGATCAGGATTTTTAGTCAAAACATAACAAAAGCTAATAGTTCAACATCCATAACTTAGAAGCTCTACCAAGAAGTAAATATAATGAGCTAACAGTTCAACATCCATAACTTGGAAGCTCTACCAAGAAGTAAATATATTGGTCAAGTAGTAATGTGGGCCACAAAATGGATCTTGTCACACAAATCTCTATAATTTGTGCTAATCATAAAATCAAATGTAGTGTATTTTTGCAGTATGTGGGATGTGGGTGAGGTGTAAGTTGGTGGATACTAATCAGGATTTTTAGTCAAAACATAATAGAAGCTAACAATTCAACATCCATAACTTAGAAGCTCTACCAAGAAGTAAATATAATGAGCTAACAGTTCAACATCCATAACTTGGAAGCTCTACCAAGAAGTAAATATAATGAGCTAACAATTCATCACTAGTTCAAATGATAAAATAAATAATACATAATCCAGATAATTGAACATCATCACATTACTGAAGTTTGAATTTGAGCTTTTTAATTGAATTTCACATGAAGGATTACATATTAGCATTGGCAATGCAAAATCTTGCCAATGCCCAAAGACAAGTTTGCACAGAGCTGAGTTGGAACTTGGAAACTCATATTATCAAAGATTGAAAATAATAAATCAAGTCATTGTATCACCTTTTCTAGCAACTTTCACTCTTCAGGTGGTGGAATTTCCATTTATTCTAACTGATGTTGTTTGACTTGAAGTTTTTTTAACATTTCATGATTGTAATTGGAAGTGGAACTTGTCTTGAATTCTTCAGTCAATTTTGCATTCAAAGTTATTAGTGTTCTAATGGAATCCAAATAGTTCACATCTGGGTTTTGAGGAAATTGGTCCAAATCAATCTTCCTTGCACCTTCCATCTTCTTTTTGAAACCATCCTTTCCAATGAATCGTTCATTTGTGTCAAAAGCCTCTGGAAAACCAGGCTCAATGAAGTTCCTTACCTTTTCATCCACCACCTTCATCTTGTCTGCAACCAAATGCAAATATTCCTTTGTTCCACACATTCTCGAACACTTTTCAATGATAGATGGCAACTTCATTGAGGTTTCAATTTGATTAGTAATCCCTTTTGATTTCAGATCATTGTCACTGGCTTTGTAGACTATTTGTAGAACTTGATTTGTAGATTTCTCTAATTCCAACACATTTTTTTTGTCCACTAAATATTTGTTGAGCTTCTTATAATATTTTCTGATAGCATCAATCAATTGAAACATGTCACACAAATGATCAAACCCCTGCATTATTTCATCCCAGATATTTTGTTTCATATCCCTCACTGTATCTCTACAAAATGCAAATAACTTATTTTGAGAAGACTTAATTTCTTCTTTTGCTTTTGTTAGCTCTGTCTCTAATCTTTCATTTGTTTTTCTCTGTTTCTCCAATTTTTGTTCTCACTGTGCATTTCCATTCACAATGCTTAGTCTTAATTATTATGAAGCAGATTTTTCCTCATCATATTTCTTGTTTCTCTCATCTAGCCTTCGCTTTAGGTCATTCACTTCTCTCTCATTTGATTTATCCTCTTTGCTTGTTGATGTAGAGGCAGATTTTATTATTCTTTTTTCTAATTCATTGCTCTTGTTATCTGCTGCTTTCTCACTTGCTAGGTTTTCCTGTAACTTTTCTATTTGGGTCTGCAACCTTTTCTTCTCTATATCTTGCTTTAGCAATGATGTGTACACCAATTCATTGTTCTTCTTTGATACATTAATTTTGTCAGTATTTTTCAGGCCAGAAAAATCCAATTGAAAATTGGTTACCTGGTATTCAGATCGATCCATCTGATTTGTTGGTTTGTTTTGAACTATGGGAACAACAATTGTGTACTCCATGATTTCTTTATTTGTGTAAAATGTGGGTAATACCATGGTTGTTGCAGGATCTAAAGTTACAACAGGCAGGAATAATGAAATGCTTGAATGGTGAAGGAATAGGATTACTTGCAGTTGCTAATGATGTTGCACCCACACTAACTAGAATTGGGGGAGTGCCTGGAAATAACTCCTTTGTGGTGGATCCATTGATAGTGTGACTTGGACTTATCAATATCCTTTGCCTCTTTTGATTGCCTTGATCACCTGGTGTTTATGTGGTATCTTTTATTGTTTTCCTCTTAGTATTGTGTGTAATTTTTCGTTGTAGCACATGTTGACCACTACTAGTACTACTACCCATACCATCGCCACCAATGGCACTCCCAGTTGCACTAAGCTATCCACCAAGGGCATGTCCTAGTTGTGATTGTATCTGACCATGAGGATGAGGATTAGAAGCTCTAATAAATTGAGTTTGACTTGTATGCCCGTGGTCTACTTTTTCACCTCCAAGCCCAAGGCCAGATTTATCAATAGTTTTTCTATGCTCAACATTTGTTATTGTCCAAGGGCCTTGTCCTTTGGACCCTAAAGGACCACCTTCATAACCAATTTTTTCAAGTATGGTTGCTCCTGAAGTATATGTTGAAGCATATGCTTCTTTTGTGGCCTCACTTAAACCAGGTTTGTAATTGGCATGGCTTTGTTCTTCTTCTTCACTATCAATATCATCATTAGATTCATCATTTCATTTGCTTCCACATTGATCAGGGTGCTCTATATTCCACAATTTTCTAAACTCTTTATCTTCTTCGTTAGCTCCATACTCTACAAGAGATCTTGGATCACCTAGGTCCTTCCTCATAGACCAAAAGGCAATAATTTTTTATCGTGACCAATTTTTATCTATAACTTCCTTCTCTAGAGAACTTGGAATTTTTACTCTACTAGATGTTTTATGACTTTTTTCATAAAAAATGTTGTATGTCCTGATTGTCTTTTGGGGCAATGCCATAATTTTTGCTGACAATTGTTCAAAAGAAATACCATTCTCAGCAGCATTTTTCTCCATTGCTATTTTGACCTCATCCCAAGGATCCTTGTTTCTCAAGTTTTCAAGCAAGGGTTTACTTTGATGTTGAATTCTATTTGCAACATTCCTATTGGAAACAATCATTGATTTAATGATGTCACATGGATCATACTGTCAGTGACAGATAGCATCAAAGTTAAAAAAATTCAAAAGATTATGTGCCACACTAAATGCTTTTCTCTCGAATGTGAACCCTCTGTAATGATATAAAATGTTCTGCAAGATAAACAAATGATTAGTTGTATTTGCAAGTTAATAACATATCAAACAATAGAATGCAAAGGAATAATAAATAAATGGAGGAAAACTGAAAAGGTCTCACCCATTTAGTACTCCATGGCTGACTTCCATTGCACCTCCTCAAGCTTGTTGTTGATGATGGATGCCCTCAGATTGTGAGCAATTCCTATGTGTCTAGTCCTAGCAAAGCTTTTGAAGGATTTATGAAAATAAACTAATATGCAAACTAGAAACTCAATCCTATTATGCAAATAGTAATGATGCCTAGAATAATGAGAATGCCTATAATAGTAGATTAAGCAAAATAATGATAATAATAAGAGGCCAAAAATGAGATCAAGATTGTCATTTTATAGAAAATGCAATCTTGAACGGACAGACAAGATGAGAGCTTTAAGGAATGCCCTAGAATCAAAGGTCAAGATTCAATAAGGCAACTCTCAATTAGGGTTAGGAAAAAATACCCATATGTGTGAATAAGATTTAATTAAATGAATTAAATCAAGATTGAATGTGACAGTTGAGATGAAATTAGTAAAAATCAGAAGACAAGAGGATGAGATTTTATAAAATCAGTAATTTTGGAAATTGCTTGATTTGTAGAAGAATAATTCCATTTTGAATTAAATTAATTCAAAATAGGGATTTTGTGAGGTAAGAAGTAATTGATTTTTGAAATTAATTACTAAATGAAGAATCAGTTAAGTATGTGAGACATTTTTAAATGATTTGTTTTATTTAAAAATATAGAAGTGTCACATGCCATAATTAAATAATTAAAAATAATTATTTAATTTAGAAGAGGTATTTAATTAATTAAATAAATTAATGAATTTATTTAATTAAGAGAGGATTTAGGAATTAGTGACATATTAAATAGATATATTAAAATATATTAACTTAATAATCAGGAGGACATTAATGATAAGGATTAATTAAATAAATAAGATTTCATTTAATTGCAAGAAGACTTCGATAATTAGTGACATTATTAAATAAATAAATAAGATTTATTTACTTAATAATTATGAAGAATGAGAGATTGTGAATTAATTAAATAATTATAAATTATTTAATTAATAGTTGAATGTGGGTTAAACATAATTAAAATGTTATAATCATGTTATGACGAAAGGTGGTAGAATAGTGGTCACAGGCCTAATTCATTTTTAGGTGTCTACATTTGCCCCTCTTTGTCATAATGCAGTTTGTCACATTGTAGCAAAGAAAAAAAGTCCAGAATATGCCCTAGTGAAGGTACTGAGTGCCTATGCGCCCTCAGGAAAATTTTTGAATTTCGACTCGGGGTCAGAAAAATTTGGAAAATATCCCGACTAGTCAAATTAATGACTAGATAAGTAATGGCGCAAACAGATTCGAAAACAGAGGATGCTAAACTAGCCAAAATATCGGTCAAAGGTGATCAAATGAGCCTCCAGTAGAACCTACTAGGTCAAAACCCTAATTTTCAGCCTATAAATAGGTTGAAAAGGTCAATCCAAATGTCATTTGCTCATTTGTCATATAGAGAATTTATAAATTAGAGCTCTGAGGGACAATGGTGATTCCAATGACTACACACCCTGGATATTGCGTGCGCACATTCGACGACCCGAGGGCGCAGAGGCACCGGTAAGTACCCTATCCAATTTGTCCAATTTTGAATTTTATGCATTTATTAGGGTTAAATGGGGGGTAAACAAATGCGTTGTGACACAAATACTGTTGCGTAAGCCGCAAACGCATTCGCATTCGCCGCATTTGATTGCGTCACGACGCAAGTGCGATGGGTAGGCTAGGTTTCTGTGCGATTGCGCATCCACAAGGGGAAACGACACATTCACAAGTTTGTGATGCAATTGATGGATTTGCGATGCATTTGCAATTTTGAGACGCAATTGACAAGCCTAACGACGCATTCATTGTTGGATTGCACATTTTCTATCTACAATGACGCATTCATTGTTAGATTTCACATTTGATGCTTAGAACGACGCATTTGATATATTGCAATGCATTTGACGTGCATAGAGTTGCAATTGACTGGTTGTGACGCATTTGTGGTCAATGCGACCCAATTGACATTGACCAGAATATACTTTTTGTTGACCTTGTGACGAGATTAAATTTTATGTACCCTTGACTTGCCAGTAGTAGTAAACTTTCCATAATGTTGCTTAATATGTGCTAATCCTTGGCCTTTCCTTGTGCAGAGTCGGCTTGTGCCCATTTACACCTGAGAGTTTCGACCAGCTACCTATGCTTTCAGAGATCGCCTTAGTGATAGGTAGAGACAACGGTTGATGGCCCTAGGCCTATACCATGTTACCTATATGCCCTTTATTTGAGAAAATAGAGGTTTGTTGATAGCCCTCTATGAGAGGTGGCATTCTAAGACCTGCTCATTCCACCTGCCTACTGGAGAGGCGACAGTGACTTTGGAGGATGTGTATCGTATTCTCTGGATTCTGATCAGTGGAGAGAGGGTGGTCTATGATCCACACCGAGGGCGACAGGCCTTGATAGAGATGTATGAGGGTGTTGATTGTGCCCAGTTGGGCATGGATGGTTACAAGATCGGTTGGGATGTTGTGGCCGATCAGTTTCCCAGATTCGATGCCATGCTTATGACCTTGATCGCCGGATTGCTAATCCCGAATCATCGTGGTCACAGATTTTCCGTTGGATGAGGGGATGTTCTTGTCTGTATGCGGGGATAGAGGACCATGTTCGATTGGTGGCCATGCTTGTTGGCCATGCTCTACAACCAGTTACATGAGGTTGTCTATCACCAAGGGCACAGTATCAGTTGCGGCACCACCCTCTTGATGATTTGGGTATGGGAGCGCATTTCGGTGTTTCGACCACCGGTGTAGATTTAGCAACTCGGTGATGGGATGCCTTACATTTACTTATATGCAGGATCGGTTAGCCAGACTCGCGTAGGAGATATCGAGTACTGGCATCATCAGATTGACACGATGATCAGTTTTGTTTGGAGACCCTATAGAGATTGTGCGCAGTGGTCAGATGAGGATGGTCACTTGTCCTTTTGTAGACAGTTTTGGTATATGATTGGCCACACAGTACAGACTCAGCGGATCATTGAGATGTACCTACCCCAATGGGTACTATGACAGTTTGGGGAGCAACAGGTTGTGCCAGTAGGCATAACAGAGTATGCTCGGTCTTCTAGGGAGACCATGTGGGGGCCGCCCATATCAGTCATAGTAGCAAAGCAGTAGGTTGACAGCTTGGTGGCCGTTCAGTGGGTATGGAGAGGGGGTCCAGCAGATCCAGGGATGTCTGCTGAGTTTGACACCTGGTGGTAGATTCACAGGCCCATCCCTTTGACAGAACTAGATGGTCCACCACCGATAGATTGTAGATCAGTCATTCCACGAATACTGAGGAGAGGTCGGGGTGGTAGAGATGGAGGGAGAGATGGTGGAGGTGCCAGGGGTAGAGATGGATGCAGAGTAGGAGGAGGCCGAGATGGGGGAGATGGAGGAGGTGGAGGAGATGGTGGAGGTGGAGGAGATGGGAGGGGTGTGAGGAGGAGGAGAGATGGCAGAGGGCGGAGGTAGCCCAGGAGAGTCAAACAAAGAGTGGGCGGTGTACCATTGTAACCCATTTGGGAGGAGGGGGAGGAGAGAGAGCTAGAGGCGAGGGCCAAGGAGGTCAGAGGAGGTGAGGAGGAGGTGGAGGTGGTGGTGGAGGATAGAGTAGAGGTAGATCCACTTGTTGGGGGACACCCTCTTGACATAGATGTGGAGGAGGTCCAGGTCGAGGGGGAGAGAGATAAGGAGGAGGATAAGTAGGAGGATGAGGCGGATCAGTGATTGCGGGAGCGCATGATCTTCGGGGATGATGAGGGTGACAGATCACCCATTTTGCCTATTGATGCTACTATTGATCAGCGGATCACAAACTTACAGAGCAGACTTGATGCGACCTTGTCTCAGAATAAGGCTTTAGCAACAAAGTTAGAGGTCACCTAGGTGGAGAGAGATAAGGCTATTCTCCGACGGCAAGAGTCAGATCGATGGGTGACCGAGTTTGCAGAGTTGCATTTTGGACCGACAAGGGATATGGCTCGGGAGTCAGCCAGGATGGCAAAGAGCAGGGGCCGATACAAGGTATTATATGAGCAGGCTGTTCCACTAGATAGACGGGACCCAGGGTTGTCTCAATCTCACATCGGGACAAGTAGTGGCAGTCAGACACACAACAACAGGTCTCGTAGTAGTATTTACACTAGTGTTGGGGGGTCCACTGCATTAGGGCAGTCATCAGGTCACAAGTCTCATAGTTCTCACAGGCATTCATTAGGGCACAGTCATAGGCCAGAGCATGGCCATAGGTCAGTGTCATCAGGGCAGCAGACAGGGCAGAGCCAGCCTCTGGTTACTGATCCTATAGGATCTCAGAGTGAGACACGGGAGATGACACCTATTCAGGTCACTTTTCACCTGATGGATCATCCACGATGACCTCACAGTTCACCTCTACAGGACGGAGGAGGGCCATCCTAGGATTTGTTTTTAGACACTTGTATATTTTGATATTCGAGCCTGCGAGCTCTATTTTTGGGATATCATATGACTCTATCCTGTGACATTACATGTTTTTGAGATTATATATATGCGATGCAGTTTTGATGTGGCCTATATGATGTTATGCATTATGAAATTTTAATGTTTTATGAGATGCTTATGTGATGCTTTTATGATGCTATGAGGTGTATTTATGCTAATGTTTATGAATGTATTTATGGATGTGGTTATGTATGCATTTTGTAATGTGATGATGATGCAATTCCTATATGTTAATGCAAATGAGGCCTATATGTGGATGCAAATGATGGTCTTATGAATGGATGCAAATGATAGTGTTTATGCAATGTGAATTATGGTATCTGATTTATGCGGATGTGAATATGAAATGCTCATGCCATTATGTATGCAATTTTGTTTTTGTATGTCACAGGATATCATCAGAGGGCGAGAGAAGAGAAGGCGAAGATGGATGTTAGTGCAAAGAAAGATAGGCATGTTAGTGCGGAAAACAAAAATCCGTCAAAAGATTTGCTATAGTGCTATCCTAGTTATTGCTCTTTAATCATCATTGGGCAAAAAATGTCATGATGGTCAAAAAACACTATGATATGACATAGATCAATAGTGTGCAAGGTCGAACCATCACGTAGATCAACAGTCGTAGACAAAGGATGATCATGACTCATGCAAGGAACACAATTTTCCCTAGTCACTTTACCATGATCAACTGCCAGAACAACCAAGCTAACCATGAGACGTCGCTGCTTCTCTAAATCCTAATGATAGGACATCCTTGAGAAACTAGCCACATGATAGTAAAAATAGACAGTAAAATCATCGTACTACGTCGTTGCTTCTCTAAATCCTGAAGTTAGGACATCCTGGAGAAACTAATAGTAGAGTGATAAGCAGACAAGGATAGTCATCATGATACATCGTGGTTCCTAAGACATAAGGAACTAATATCATGATAATTATCAAAAGACAAAAAAACAAAAGTTTGCCACATGTTTGCCAAGTGTTTTTAATGTCAGGTGTTTGTCAAATGTCGAGCGATATCAAATTTAGGAAGGACACATCCTAAATGACGTTGATATCTAGAAGATCGATTCTCGGGGTTAGGAGAATCCATCAAAATGCCAGATGATGATGACGATGCTTAGGAAGGACACATCCAAAAGCATATAGAAGTGACAAAAGTTTCTCTTCAGAAGGACACATCTTGAAGAAGAACCCAAATTTTTGCCATGATATATTGTCTTGATATGATTTTGACTACATGTCATTGCTGACATGCTGAATTGACTGAGAGTGTTTGATGAAATAGATTTTCAAAAGACTGATAGCTCAAGATTGACATGAGATTGGCTTGATTTGAAGATGGTTTGACGTGTGTGAATGTGTAGTGCCATGAACCCTAATGGACTGACCTAGTGCGGCCTCGGGGGTCCATCAATTGATGGCCTTGCCTACGTTGTGCACTCAAAGACCTCGTAGTTCGACATGACCAATGACGTTGTCCAAAGGACATAAGTTTGAATCATGATGTTATGTTGAGAAACCTAGAAGGACTGACCTAATGTCTCAGGGATTCAATGATGAATCTTGCCTACGTAGCAAATGCGCAGAGACAACGTAGTTCAGAGTAGGACAAAAGACTGATTGACGTGATCGATTGAATTGATCAGATTGGCTTTGATTTTGGGATTTTGACACTGATTTGGATGTTTTTGTATTTTCTCAGGACGCTTTCTGATTTTTAGGTCTTTTTTTCAGGACTTTTTCAGATTTGTCGGATTTTTTTCAGGACTTTTTCATATTTGTAGGATTTTTTCAGGACTTTTTCAGATTTGTAGGATTTTTTCAGGACTTTTTCAGATTTGTAGGATTTTTTTTTCAAGACTTTTTAAGAATGCGGGATCATGTGCGGTACCCACTGCAGTTGTGTGATAAAGGTATTGCCCCCAGATAGGTTGGGGAATACTCGAGTCAAATGATATGGAGATAGGAAAACAAAAGACAAGGATATGCAAGGGATGATGTCAAACAAAATGGTTACCATGGTCGAAATTCACAGGACTTAGGACGGATGCCATGAATGTATCAAGTTTTTATGATTATGATGAGTGGATAAAGGTCAATTTGAGTAACAGTAGATGGCGAAGCAACGATCGACTATGCATGGCCCCTGTTTGCCAAGTTTTCACCATGGTACTTATCCAAAGCGCCTGTTTGCCAGGTTTTCACTATTGGATGGATTCCTTTCTTTTTACTATTTTTGCCATTTTTTTATTTTTTTGATGTCACCAAGATGCCTGTTTGCTAGGTTTTCATCAAGGGACGATTTTTTTGTATTTTTCAATTTTTTGTATTTTTAGGTTTTAACCAAGCTCTCTGATGCTATGTGTAGAACTTTCTCAGATGTAAGCTGTTGATGGGTTTTGTCAGCTGTTCTCCATCAGATGTGGCCAATTGGTAAGCTCCAGAACCAAATGCGGCAGTAATGATATAAGGACCAAGCCCATTAGCCTCAAACTTGCCAGGCTTTTCATGGTCCGCCTGATTTCTTGGGTTCTGCATTAGGACTAAGTCACCAATTTCAAACTTTCTCACCATTAATCTTTTGTTATAACTTTGGTAGAGATGATTTTGATATGCCTGCAGATGATTTAAGGCATTTTTTTGCCGTTCTTGTAATATTTCTAGCTCATGTAGGCGAGTATGTCTATATTCTTCATCATCAATCATTCCTTTCAAGGAGACTCGGAGAGAAGGAATTTCGACCTTGATGGGTAATATGGCCTCAAATCCATAGACCAGGGAAATGGAGTGGCTCCAGTGGGGGTACGGATGTGGTACGATAAGCCCATAAAGTAGGGTTAAGTTGTAGGTGCCAATCTTGGCCAATGTCATTGACGGTCTTCTTCAAAATGAGAAGAATTTTTTTGTTGGATGCCTCAGCTTGGCCGTTACCTTGTGGGTAATATGGAGTGGAAAAATGGTGTTGGATGTGGAATCGCTCACAGAGTTCATGAACGTCCTAATTTTTGAATGGACTGTCATTGTCTGTGATGATGGATTGTGGAACACCATACCAGAAAATGACGTAATTTAGGATAAACTTGGATATTTGCTTACCGGTGATGTAAGTGAGAGGGACAAATTCAATCAACTTAGTAAAATACTCAGTGGCGGTGATTATGAATTTATGGCCAGTAGAAGAGGATGGATGGATCTTACCCACGAGGTCGAGTCCCCATTGTGTGAAAGGCCATGGAGAAGTGATTGGTCTCAATTCCTGTGTAGGTGCATGAATTAGGTCACTATGTACCTGGAATTTTTGACATGTTCTGACAAACTAAAGAGCATCTTTTTCCAATGTCGGCCAGTAGTACCCAAGTCTGGTGACTTTCCTAGCTAAGGTTGGACCACTCGAATGAGATCCGCATATACCCTCATGTACTTCTCGTAAAGTCGTTTGGGCTTCATCAGTGTCGAGACAATGAAGAAGGGTGTTGTCAAAGCCACGATGGTATAAGGTGTCACTGACGATGGTATGTCTAGCAGCTTTTCGGATAAAGGATTTTTGTTGGTTGTTGGACAGGTTGGGTGGGAGGGTTTGGGATTTAAGATAGTCATATATGTCCTGATACCAAGGCGAACTGGGACCAACGATCTCACACACCATTTCTGACTCTGGAATATTGTATGTAGGCATCAACAGTTGTTCCACTAAGAATTCAAATTGTGACACATTCTTAGGGATGTCTAGGAGAGATCCGATGGAAGCCATTGCATCATCTGCTTTATTCTGTGTTCTTGGGATTTGTTCAAATGCAATCATTTTGAAATATATCAGGAAACTATCCACCATGCATTTGTAAGGAAGCAATTTTTCATCCTTTGTGTCATAGTCATCATTCACTTGATTGATGACTAACTAAGAATCTCTGAATACGAGCAAAGTTTGAATTTTCCATTTAATTGCTATCTTGAGACCTATGACCAATGCTTCATATTCTGCAATATTATTTGTACAAGGGAAGGCAATCTGAAATGATTTAGGAATTGAATCCCCTTGTGGTGTGATAAATAATATGCCAGCTCCTGAGCCGTGACCAGTGTGGGACCCATCAAAGTATAGTTTCCATGGTAGAGCTGGTTCCGCGTGAAAGATAGACTCATCTGGAAAATCAGTTATTAGCGGATGAGTAGCTTGGATTGGTGCATCTTCTAGTTGATCTGCTATTACTTGACATTTTATTGCTTTGCACTCCACATATTGTATGTTGTACTCACTTAATATCATGACCCATTTCGCCAAACGGCCTGTCAATGCTACTCAACTCAGGAGATATTTTAATGGGTCAATCTTTGCTACCAAATGTGTTTGATGACTTAGCATATAGTGTCTTAGTTTATGTGCCGCAAAGACAACTGCAAGGCATGCCCTTTCAATGGTTGTGTAGTTGAGCTCATATCCAATTAGTGTGCGACTGATGTAGTATATGGCTCTTTCTTTTTTTTCATGGTCATTTTGCGCCAATAATGCCCCCAGTGCATTTGTCATTGCGGAGACATACAGGATCAACGGTTTGCCCTCAATAGGCGGCATTAACACTGGTGGTGTTAATAGATATTCTTTAATTTGGGCAAAGGCTATGTTGCATTTATCTTTCCATAAAAAAGGATTGCTTTTGTGTAGTAGATATTGGAATGGTTGACACTTGTCTACCAACTGTGCGATGAAGCAGCGAATAGACTACAATCTGCCTTGAAGTGTGTGTAACTCACTGATTCCCTTTGGTGGAGGCATGTCCAGGATTGCTTTTACTTTTACCGGATCAACCTCAATGCCTCGTCTTGAAACTATGTATCCCAAAAGCTTTCCTGAAGTGACTCCAAAGACACATTTCTTTGGGTTCAATCTGACCTTGTAATCCTCAAGCTGTCTGAAAATTTTGTCTAAGACTTTGAGATATTCTTTCCTTGTTAAAGATTTTGGTAATAGGTCATCCACATAATCTTCCATTAGAATATGCATCATGTCATGGAAGATTATTGTCATAACCCTCTGGTATGTGGTGCCTGCATTCTTTAGGCCAAAAGGCATGGCATTCCAACAGTATGTTCCCCATGGGCAAGTGAATGTTGTTTTATGTTGATCCTCTGTTGCAATTCAGATTTGATTATAGCCTGAGAAACCATCCATGAGAGATAGCATCTCATACCCTATCGTGAGGTTAACAATCATGTCTATATTTGGTAAGGGGAAGTCCTCCTTTGGGCAAGCCTTATTCAAATCTCTAAAATCCGTGCAGATACGGATTTATCCATTTGGCTTTGTAATAGGTACAATGTTGGATATCCAATCAGCATAGTCTATTGACCTTATGAACTCAACATTCAGTAATTTCTTTAGTTCCGCCTTGACAAGTAGTGCAATCTATGGGTGCATTTTTCACAACTTTTGTTTGATTGGCTTGATTCCTAGGATTAAATGAAGATGATGTAGTACCAATTCAGGATCAAGGCCTGGCATGTCAGCATATGACCATGTGAAGTTAACTTTCCTGTCTATGAAGAATTGTTGAAATTCGGGTTTTTCTTCGTCTGACAATGATGCGGCCAAGAGAATCATTTTGGGATTCTCTGGTGTGGCTATGTTAACTTCTGTTGTGTCCTCAATGAGCATTGCTGATTTTTCCTGTGTTACGGGGAGAAAGTCCAATCCTCCATCCTTAGGCGCCTTAGAGAGGTTTTCACCTTCGGATATGTCCTTTGTTTTTACTATTTTCCTGTCAGAAGGTGCCTTACGGTTTTCACCTAAAGACATTTCTTTTTCTTTTTTACTCTTTGTATTTTTGCGATTGGAGGATTGCATAGTCTCCCCGAAGTAAGTTGCACAATATAGATCAATGGAGAACCCTATTTTGTGATCACCCCACGGAATACCTTCACGGAGCCCCATAAATTCTGCAATTGCTTCATCATTCTAAAATATGTCCATCACTGGTGGATCTTGTTGGTCCTAGTCGATCAATTGTGGGTAAACAAGATGAATCCCATCGTCAGTGTTGGTGAAGGAAGGGGAGGAAGTGGAAAGTGTGCAAATTGAAGCCTCGAGTGTAAAGGTAAAGTTATCAATTTCCACTTCCGTGTCAGATGCAATAGATGGACCGTACTCTGAGTCAAATGAGTCAAATTCAAAATCATAATATGGGATAAAATTGTCTGCATCATGACTAGTGGTTGGCATTTCAGAAGTATGGATAGTGGGCTCAGATAGGTTAGGCTCATGGGTGGGCTCAGGAATGGGGTGGGATGATTTAGGTATTGTCGACGACACCTTGTGTTCTTTTGGATTCCAAGGAATTCTTACCCATTCCTTATTTTTGGAATGTTGGTCGATAGGGTCAATGTTATATTCCAGGCGGAATTGTTCTTCAAAGGGAAGTTGGCCAGGTTCCAAGAATAGCCCATCAATGTCATAGTCACTAAGGGTTTTGTCATATCCCCATTCCCATTCATTTGAATTGGTTTCGGTAAGGGATTCTTCGCATGTCTCAACACTTTCTGTAGTCGTTACAACCTTATTTGAAAGTTCAAGGAAACATTGATCATCAGTTTCGAATTGATCAAACCCTAGCCCTATGTTCCTTGGTCTTGCAGTCATGATAATAGGTTCCCTTCTTCTGTTGTTGTTCTTTCCAAGGCTGCTTGTGCCGTCAAAACCTAGGGATTTGCATATATCATAACCTTTGCCATAGAGATGTAATGGTAGTGGAGATAACTCTGTTGGGTCTTTATAGATCCAGTTATCTATGTCAATAATGACTTCATTACCCATATCGCCCCACCGTGTGAAAACACTTTTTGGTGGGACCTTGAAATTTGTTTTGGGCTCAACTGCAAAACATGGTCTACCATAGACTTTCGGTGGCTTCGGTATTATGGTGATACAATAAGCCGTATTCAATTTGAACTCTCCACAACCAAGGTCCTGGATCTGAATGTATTTACTTGGGATGGAAGCCGATGAAGATGGTGTGGTAGAAGGTAATGGAATGGATGATTTTATGAGTGTTGATGGGTCAATATACTTGGATGAGGTGGAAGATGACGCTTCCCGATTGATGGGTACCTGGTGCTTAGCAGTGGCTCGTAGGTTAGTACAGTATTGGAATGGATTGGGATCTCCTGGGATAGTGATCTTCATTCCCACAAAAGGGAATTTCAGGCTTTGGTGGTATGTGGACGGGATGGCCTTTAGAGCATGAATCCAAGGGCGACCAAGTAAGATATTATAATGTATTTCACAATCCAGAACCTGGCATGTGGTATCTATGATGACTGGTCCCACTCAGAGTGGAATTGTAATGACGCCTTTAGAAGCGCGTTCTTCATCATCATATACTTTGATGATGATGCTTTTGCTAGCATCTACACATGCATCAGAGAAGCCAAGATCTTTAACCAATTTTAAAGAGCAGATGTTCAATCATGCTCTGCCATCTACTTGGACTCGTCTAACTTTATGCTTGTGGACAAAAACCTCGATGTGAAGGGTGTCATTATGCGATGGTTTGGGCGAGGCATAGTTGTTGTCTGAAAAGGTGATGTGATGGGGCGAATTCAGATGTTCGACCATAGTTTCAAAGTGGTTGACATCCATGTTGGTTGGGATGGACGACTCTTGCAATACTTTATCTAGGATGGCCTTATGTGTGGGTGAAATACGAAGCAGTTCTAGAATAAATATTTGAGCTGGCGTTTTATGCAATTGCTCAATAATATTGAACTCCAGTTTTGGATTGGGTTGTCTGGCGGATGGACCAGGTATGGTGATTTTTGGTTGACGTGCAGAAGGACCTGGGATGGTGACTTTGCCTTTACACATAGTTACATTGCACTCTGGGGCATTTTTAATGGTGATGGTATTAACACACTCATCTTCATCAGTAGCACGAAGATTGTTAATAATAATACCATCAGGATATTTGTATGTAGGACAAAAATTATCGTAGACCGGACGAATGTGGTTGGCTTGATTGTGGGTATTCTTTGTGCCAGACGAGGAAGCTTTACCATGATCTTGCAGTGGGTTTTGTGTATGGTATGGTCCGCATTAGATGTAAATGATTGACCACCCAATTCGATGGTGTGGTTCTCTATGAGGTCTTGCACCAGATTTCGCAATTGGTGACAAGAGGAAGTTTTGTGCCCTTTGGCATAGTGGTAATCACAAAATGAACTGTCATCCCACCATGTCGGCTTGAACTGACCAGGGTCATATGGTTTTGGCTCTTCTAGCATTATGATGTCATTTTGAAGAAGTTTCTTCAAGACAATTTCAATAGGTTCACCCAAAGGGGTGTACGTGTGTTTTTGGAATTGTCGAGGTTGACACAACTGCCTTTGATTATTTTGTGCATGATTGCTTTGGATAGCATTAGTAGTTGGTGTTGGTGTAGTTATAGGTGCGTTTTGATTTTGTACTCCTTTGATTGTGATTACATGACCTGTTGCATTGACAGTTTTTACATCAACTACACCGTCATTTGTGATATGCTTGTTTTTAACCTAGTATTTGTTTTTGTCATTTGAGCTACTTGGGTTATTATTGGTGGTGGTATTGATGGTTTTTCCACCATATTTCAATTCGCCTTTGGCGATCAAGGCTTTTTCAAGTTGAACACCCTTTTCAACAAGGTCAACAAAAGTGGTGCAACAATGGACTTGTAAGCCATACCTTAGTGGTCCTAGGAGAGTTTGTACAAACATGGTTACTTTCTCCTTTTCAAGTATTTCTACCGAACATCTGCTTGCTAAGGTTCTCCATCTTTGAAAGAATGGAATGAAAGTTTCTCCTGCATCCTCTTGGGTAAGTCTGCATAAGGAGGCAATGTCGATATTTGTGTCAATGTTGTAGGCATAGTTCTCAACAAACTTGTTTGCCAATTCATCCCATGTTTTTATTCCCTTAGGCAATAGTGAGAACCATTCTAGTGCATGACCTACGAGACTTCTTGAAAAGAGTCTTATGAGATAAGTTTGTTCATATGCAATGTCCATACAACTAGTAGTGAATTCTCTTATGTGTTCGATGGGGTTTGTTTTGCCTTTGTACTTGGGAAAATGAGGTACCACATATCCATGAGGAAAGGGTGGCATATACAAGGTTGTTTCAAATGGATAAGGACACAAGTCATGTGACAAGTATGACTTTTTATTGGATTGCTGCAAGGTCTCCACTTTCGTTTGAAGAGCAGCGAGTTGTTGTGTGAGTGCTTCCACCATGGGATGGTTGGTAGCATCACCCATGTTGGTGATAGGGGTAGCTTGAGTCCCCAGTTGTTGTGACGAAATCTGTTGATTTGAATGGGTTGTCGATGAGCAAAATGAGCGTTTTGATTAGGCGGATGTTGGAAATGAGTGTGTTGATGAGGGATGTGTTGTTGTGTATGGACTTGGGAGGCATAAGTGGGGATGTGATATCCCACCATGTTGGACTGAATTTGATGACCTTCTTGGTTTTGATTTTTTTGATGTCCAAATGGAGTGAAGGATTGAGCGCTTTGTTGATTTTGAGCTTGTTGATGCCCAAATGGAGTGAAGGATTGAGCACCTTAATTGCCTTGTCTAGATAAGAGATTGTGGCCTTGAGGAATGTTGATGGTTTGGGTCACAAGAATGTTGCCATTAACCTATGAGGAAGTGGGTTGGGTGCCTTGTACGAAAACTCTTCGTTTATTTCTCCCAAATGGGTTGGATGAGTTGGTTGCCATGGCATTTGAAGAACCTAATAATAGGTTTGTTGATGTACTCATGGAACTGGATGTAGTTCCAAAGAGGTTTGATGTGGTTTCCCCCATTGTTTGTGAAGAGATGGTGGATGGATTGTGATATGGTGTTGGTTTGGGAAGATGATCCCCCAATGGATGTTGTGTTGGTTGTGGTGGTAGCATGACCAAGGGAGGTAGCATTGATTGTGTTGATGACATTTTGCGAAGAGGTTCCCATGGAAAGATTGTGTGATGTTGGAGTGGGAGAAGTTGCTCTAAGAGTGTTAAGATCAAATCCCTTTAGTAACTTAGCCCCTTGGTCAAGGAGCATAGCTAGGAATCTGGATGAGTCATTTAAGACCAATTCTTCCACAAAAGAGGCCACTTCTGGGTTTTGGGCAGCAACTTCTATGTCTTCTTCAAAGACGTTCCCATTTTTAATCCCGTCGGATAAAAGGTTCAAAAAGATGTGATGGAGATGATGGGATGTTCATCTCACTAAAAAGATTGATTGTGGAATTTCCCATGTCAAAACAAGGATTGTTCATGGTGTTGGGAAATGAGTCTACGCCAGTTGTGAACTCAAGAAAGTTGGTGTCTTGTATAAAAGAATCCATGAGTCTTTTCTTTTTTTGCAATCTAGTTTCAACCATACAAGGTTTTGCTCAACTTGGGATGATGGAGAGAATGATCTAAGTATGAGACTATGTTTTTGGTTTCGTTTTGGATTTTTAAAGGATGCTATGAAATGCAAGTAAGACTAAAGGCTTGTGAATGCAAGTGGTGTGACACTAAATGGAGATGCTAAATGATATGCAATAAATGATCCTAAGATGTACTTACTAGTAAAAGATCTAAAGAGGACAAACTTGGGCAAACAAAGTTTTTGCAATGATTCAATTTTGGAAGACCAATGGACCATAGAAGGACTATAAATAGGACAAAGTGAAGTTTCCACACTAGACTATTGAGTGGGAAATGATTCACAAAAGATTTGACAAAGTAACAAAGGTAATTGGGTCCAATGATAACCTACTATTCAATGCAAAGGTTGGACAATGAATGGTAAGAGTCAACTCCTAAAATCTGCAAAAGTGATTGTTTAAGGAGATGGTGAAGTTATCAATGCAATCTAATGGACTAGAAAAGGAACCCTATTGTGATCCTAAAAATGGTACCTAAATGCAATGTTTGATGAAAATTTGAGCAGTTTAAAGTCTGGTTTAAACTGTAATAGTAAAGGAAGACTGGATTAAATTGAAGACAAGTTTGTGGACTTTCTATTTTTTGACAGTGACGAAATATTTTTCAGTTTTAAGCAAATGCGTCGCAGCAAATGCGGTACAACAGAGCAAATGCGGCTCATAGAATCGAATGCGGTTCAGAAAGTGTCGATTGTGACACAGTTTGGCAAATGTGGGTTGATATCTGTCAAATACGGCTCAAAGTTCTGATTGCGGTTTGATACAGGCAAATGTGGCACTGTGAATTTCAACTGCAGCTCATCAAAGCGAATGCGGCTAAGGATGACTCAGTTGTGGTCCATCAGAGCGAATGCGGCTCGATGTCTGGCAATTGCGTTTTATCATATCGATTGTGTCGCAATAGGAAAAATTTAAAGAAACCCGAACATAGTTTTGCAGTTTTGACAAGTTTTTTGGTTCAGATTTGTGATTTTCAATTTGTTGAAATCTGTTTAAAAACAGTTGGCAAACACAGAAATTAAACTATTAAGTGTATGTTCAAGCAAACTCACTCTTATAGTCAAATGGGTCATCATAACAATCGCAGCCCATAGCTTAAAATCACGTCCACTCCAACAGCCATGTCACCCCCTAGAGGGCACCCGTGTTTTTATCTTTTCGAGGTGCATAGTCAAGGTGACGGAAGTGGATACCGAATCCCCTAAGCAAACAGTCTATGGTGATTATATGGTGAGTGTCTCGGGGGGAGATTTTTCCCTCCCCTTGCACCATGATTGAAACAATGGCTGGTTACTAACACGGCTGGCTTCTACACTATGGTTCTTAGTCAAGGTTTTCGTTCGGCCTGACAATAGATAAACTCCCTCAGGAGACCTCCCAATATTTAGAACAAAGATTTTGGGGATGGTTATCTTGTCTACTACCGTTGAATATGGGTTTCCTCAAAATTCACTTTTGATTATAGTGGGTTGGAAACCCTGGCTTTGGTTGCTCCCACTTAGGTCGTTCCCGTAGGGTGAGTACTTTTTCCCACTATGGCAGGCCTTCTAAAGGATTTAATAAAGCATGAATGCATAAAGAAAATGGGTAAGTCTGGTTTTTTTATCACCCAGTAAAGGGGAGATTATATACCTATTACCCAACAAACACAGCAAAAAGATGTTCAATTTTAAACCCAAATGAAAGTTTTTTATTCTAAGTAAAGATATTGTTTCACAAAAACATGGGGTTTATTTTAACCAAACAAAAGTAAATGAAGTGACTATCCTAGATTGATAAATTCCAAGTTAAGTTGCCTATCCTAGGATTGATAAATTCATAATTAAGTGTCTATCCTAGGGTTGGTTTATTTTAATCCCAAAAAAAGAAAAAAGAAAAAAAACTAGCCGCAGATGCGTCAGATCCAGATTACAATTTTTTTGAAAAATAAAATTTACCAGTCGATTGCGGTGCGGACTGGCGTATGCGGCTCGTCAGATGCGTCGCATCAGATGCGATTCTCGGAGTGGTGAATGCGGTGCAGCAGGTCAGTTGTGTCGCACGAGAAGGCTAATGCGGCACAGCAGAGCGATTGCGTCTTAGGATAGGTCGAATGCGATGCAGCAGAGCGATTGCGTCACACGAGTGCGGCGTTCCGTACCTGTTCCTGCAAAAAAAAAAAATTGAGGCCATACAACACCTGCAAAAGTTTGTTAGAATGTCGGGTTCACCAATGTAATGATATAAAATGTTCTGCAAGATAAACAAATGATTAGTTGTACCTGCAAGTTAATAACATATCAAACAATAGAATGCAAAGGAATAATAAATAAATGGAGGAAAACTGAAAAGGTCTCACCCATTTAGTACTCCATGGCTGACTTCCTTTACACCTCCTCAAGCTTGTTGCTGATGATGGATGCCCTCAAATTGTGAGCAATTCCTATGTGTCTAGTCCTAGCAAAGCTTTTGAAGGATTTATGAAAATAAACTAATATGCAAACTAGAAACTCAATCCTATTATGAAAATAGTAATGATGCCTAGAATAATGAGAATGCCTATAATATTAGATTAAGCAAAATAATGATAATAATAAGAGAGGCCAAAAATGAGATCAAGATTGTCATTTTATAGAAAATGCAATCTTGAACGGACGGACAAGATGAGAGCTTTAAGGAATGCCCTAGAATCAAAGGTCAAGATTCAATAAGGCAACTCTCAATTAGGGTTAGGGAAAAATACCCATATGTGTGAATAAGATTTAATTAAATGAATTCAATCAAGATTGAATGTGACAGTTGAGATGAAATTAGTAAAAATCAGAAGACAAGAGAATGAGATTTTATAAAATCAGTAATTTTGGAAATTGCTTGATTTGTAGAATAATAATTCCATTTTGAATTAAATTAATTCAAAATAGGGATTTTGTGAGGTAAGAAGTAATTGATTTTTGAATTTAATTACTAAATGAAGAATCAGTTAAGTATGTGAGATATTTTTAAATGATTTGTTTTATTTAAAAATATAGAAGTGTCACATGCCATAATTAAATAATTAAAAATAATTATTTAATTTAGAAGAGGTATTTAATTAATTAAATAAATTAATGAATTTATTTAATTAAGAGAGGATTTAGGAATTAGTGACATATTAAATAGATATATTAAAATATATTAACTTAATAATCAGGAGGACATTAATGATAAGGATTAATTAAATAAATAAGATTTTATTTAATTGCAAGAAGACTTCGATAATTAGTGACATTATTAAATAAATAAATAAGATTTATTTACTTAATAATTATGAAGAATGAGAGATTGTGAATTAATTAAATAATTATAAATTATTTAATTAATAGTTGAATGTGGGTTAGAAACATAATTAAAATGTTATAATCATGTTATGACGAAAGGTGGTAGAATAGTGGTCGCAGGCCTAAGTCATGTTTAGGTGTCTACACCATCCACATGAAAAAGGTAAAGAAGGAAATAAGGTCTTCTTTTGTTGACTGAGAAAGTGTAGTTCATCAACACTTTGCACCTACCTTACATATTCCAATTCAAAAACCCTTTCTGTCACATGTATTGGAAGTGTGTATGGTTGTACTCCCGATCCATAAAATCTTAGCACAGTATATTATTCCATTAAGTATCAATCAACCAATTGTATTTCTTTTCCTAGTTGCATGTAGTTTCTACATGACATAGGCAATCTAGGCATTGGAGTATTTGTAATTACTTGATGCAATGGAGCCAAAAAGTAGTCTACAAAATGATTGTAGTTCCTTTGAGAATCATGCATCCTTATCTTAGTGGTCCATTCATATACTAGAGCCATTTTATTTTCCTCTGCATTACTATAGGGTTGAATCTGAAGCTTGTTGGTCTGAAACATTCCTCTAAATTTGAATAGAAAAAGATAGCACAAGTAGGTTGTGAACCTAAATGTCTTGGTGGAACCTGCTTTAATCATTAAAAATTGTTTATGCATGGATTCTACAATGTGCTGAGTATAATTATATTTGACATGTTCATCAACATAATGGATATTATATACCATTTCAAGGAGGCTTGCACCCACTTCCAAATTTCTATCCAAACCGAGGAAAAATGCTAGCATGGAAATAGTATCTGAACCCATGGTTTAAAAATATCCAAATTATAAGGAGGCTTATGATCACCTTTCAATTTGTTTCTATCCTTAACTATTTTATTTAAGGAATTTTTTTTCAGCCTTTCTTCCACTACTTCATAATCACTAGCAAGCTTTTCTAGGTCAATGTGGTGGTTTCCAAATTCTTCGGTTGTAAACCCCAACACTTTTCCAGGTTCTTCTGCATTAATGGATAACAATTCTTCTTGGTTATCTTTATTAACAATTTCTCTTTTCTTATCATCATAATTTTCGGCACAAACCATGATAAATTATGGGCAAGGGAAAACTTCATGTAACATCATGCGCCCTAATCCAGTTACTGACGATGCACTGATACTATCAAATTGTGTTTTTTTTGCAGCCTTATTCTGAGATGAAAATCTAAGTTATGAGGTATGCCTACCATAGATTTCAGGATCATAAATATCATGGTACCCATTGGTGAAACCTGGGGTTTTAAGCAATTCTGCATAATGTATTTTTTATCGGACATTGCTCTAGTGGTACTGGTGGTAGACATGCTTATACAAATGTGAAGTTGTGAAATTTGAATTCCCTAATAAGTAATACCTATTGGCTATTAGTCCTCCTTAATTTTAATGAATTCTTGAGTGTCTAAAGTCTAAACCCAAACTTCAAACTTTGACAAAATAAGATTTTAAGAAATTTCAAACGATGAAACCTAGCTGCATGAATTCTTTCACTTACCCAGATTCTGAGTCCCGAATCTTGAAAACCGGAATGGCGTTGTTGGAAGTGGAACTATGGAATCCAAAACAGGGTGGTGCACTGCAATGAGCAATCTGAAGAGTGAAGACTTTAAAAATCACTATACAATTTCAAAGTGCAAAGTGTTCTAAATGTTTTTTTCTCATAATTGGAACATTAAAGTGAATGACACGTCTTAGGAGTTAGTCTACAAGACTACGAGTTTCAAATTCTTAATCGTTGATCTTTCTAAATCTAATGGTTATAGGGTGATTCTGGAGGTTTAAGTTGGGAAGCCCATCGCTCTGTGCATTTCATTACGGAATGCAACTACAACCATACATCAAATGTTCATCCAACGGTTGAAATTTGAATAATTTATGATATTAACTTTAAAAGATAAACATGACACATGTGTTTTAAAGTTGTTTTAAAATTTTGTGCGCTAGGATTGGCATCAAGGCCAAGGGGCTAGTATCTTAATGTTGCAAAGGACTTGAAAATATCTCCTTGTGTGCTGACCCTCTCACTTAAAAAAAATCACTTGACTTGACAATTGACACTTAGTAGTACAAAGTGCTTTAAATGTTTTTTTTCTCGAAATTGGAACATTAAAGTGAATGACACATCTAAGGTCTACAAGTTACAAATTCTTAATCTTAACCATTGATCTTTCTAAATCTAACGGTTATAGGGTGACTTTGGAGGTTTAAGTTGGCAAGCCCCTCGCTGTGTGCATTTCATTACGGAATGCAACTACAACCATACATCAAATGTTCATCCAACGATTGAAACTTGATTATTTTATTATATTAACTTTAAAAATAAACATTAATCACTTGACAATTGACACTTAGTAGTACAAAGTGTTTTAAATGCTTTGTTTCTTGAAATTGGAAGATTAAAGTGAATGACATGTCTTAGGTCTACAAGTTACAAATTCTTAATCTTAACTGTTGATCTTTCTAAATCTAACGATTATAGGGTGATTCTGGAGGTTTAAGTTGGCAAGCCCATCACTCTGTGCATTTCATTACAGAATGCAACTACAACCATACATCAAATGCTCATCCAACGGTTGAACATTGAGTAATTTATGATATTAACTTAGAAAAATAAACATGACACATGTGTTTTAAATTTGTTTTAACTTTTGCGCTCTAGGATTGGCATCAAGGCAAAGGGGTCGGTAACTTAACGTTGCAAAGGACTTATTATAGCCTACATATTACATAATGCAAATCATAGAAATTTGTGACAAGATCCATATTATAGCCTGCATAATTACATTGCATCCATAAACAAATTTGAAATCTTGTACGCGTAGTCCTTCGGACCTTCCCCCATTCCTAAAAAAAATCAATACCATAGGCATCAGCCTAACAATGCTTTATCGGTGGAACCCCCATCATAGCCTCGTTGATGGCCCAAATGCAAAGACTCATAACTCATAAGGTGCGATCCCCAATATATCGATAGAGTCAACAAAAGTAAGCACATCGTTGTAACACATAAACATTGGTGGAACGAATGATTGCATTCCCCTGATGGCCCGATATAACCATGAATTATCAAGTGCATATTGCATAAAGTATATTACTTAATTTCTCAAAAGAAAAAAATAATTTGAATATATTAAATTATTAATAAACACTGAAGTTTCGAACTCAGAAAACAACTCTTTACTCTTAAGCATAAATGAATAAAGAAGATTCAAGAATAACACAACACAACCATTTATTTTATTGCAACCAAATTTCAATGTCACATTATTACATATCTTTTTACAGACAAGTAGCATTGTAGCTCCTTTTTTGTATAAATAACATATGTCAGTGTGTCACTTTAGTACTTTACATAGACAATATTTAATAATTTATTCCAAGTTGTTGCTCATTACAATGGATTACAAATTGATTCCAATTTCCAAGCTTCTGCTACTGAAAACTTAGTACAAATGTAACTCTAAAAATAAATGCATGATTCCAACCTTTTGTTGGTGACAATGTAATACAAATGTGGCTCTGAAAATAAATTCATGATTCCAAGCTTTTGCTGGTGGATTTTCCAACCATGCTGGGGAAAGGGGGTTCTAATCAATCCTGGGGAAATGGGAGCCATGAAGATACAAAATGTACTTATCCCCTTTGAGAACCAAAGTCATACAAAATATGTAATACAAATGTCTCTTTGAAAATAAATGCATGGGGCTTGCCTGGCCAACCATGCTAGGGAAATGGGAGTTGTTAGAATAAAAGAGAAGAATCAAATCTACTCCCATCTTTTGCACGCAACTTCCATGCACTGGTATAGCACTTACCTCCATCAAAGCTCCTCATCCTAGTTCAAAACATGTCTGAGAAGTCAGGTTAACCAAATCAACTTCTTTCCAATTCCACCCATTCTGAACTTGAAGGAAATTCGTCTTTTATTGATTACTCTGTAACTACATAACCGTAGGTAGGAGAATTTATAGTATCCAAAATACTGCATCATATTCTTCATGAATCCTTATTAACCCAAGAAAATAAAAACCCTTATGGCACTATCCGCTATTCACTGAATCACTATCCCTATTTATGGGCCACCAATGCCGCTACCAGCCTGTATAATTAAAATGTTTAATTTGATTGACGTATGTCTACACGCCAATTGTACCTCAAGCTGACAAGCTATCAAAATCATTGATTCACCAGTGCCACTCAAAGTTCAAACAATAAGAAATCATTACAAATCTTGTTTCATTAAAGCTATGAGTTGTCCAAGAAATTGCTTCGGATGTTCATATCATGATAATATGGCATTAATTGTCGCCACTTCCTGCACTAGCAGTACAACAACCACACTTTCTTCAAAAAGATTGAGAATTTCAATTAAATGAAATGTACAATGTTGAGGCATTGAAAAGACAGAATGAGTAATGAGCGATGAGCCTTGATCTCGCCACATGTTTGCATCTTTAAATGGTTATAGTGTTATTTTGGAGTTTCAATTCGCAAGTCTAATGCTTCAGAGATTTACTTCCGGAATGCAACTCTTTTTTCTTGTTGGTGTATAGATTTTTCACTTTAACCATGAAAGTAGATGCAAAATATTTTAAAATAAATGACACAAAGTCTGTTTTTCTAACAATCAGTAAAGAAAAGTGATATACTTCAAAAGTTGTGCATCCCGCCAAGGTCACCCAACCGCTGAGAAACAAAACTTTATAACCATTTTTACGGTAATAAAATCTCAACCATTGATTTCTAGAAATCTAACGATTCTAGTGTTATTCTGAAGGTTTCAAATAGCAAGTCTTGTGCTTTAGAGATTTACTTCTTGAATGCAACTACAGTCGTCCATCGAACATTCGAACAACCCCTATGATTTTTATATTATTTTGCATATCTATTTATTTCGCCACTGGATTTTTTTATTATTTTGAGAACTTGAAAACCCAAAACATTGGAAAACCCTAAACAACCTCAAATAGCCTAAAAACCTAAACATTCACATATACCCAAAAAGATTAAAAAAAAAAAATAGCCTCAAAACATTGAAATATTCCAAAAACTCCAAAACCACCCATCCCCTCTCACTTTCACTCGTGATAAACTTCTATCCATAATAAATTGATTGTCACACTCACCCTTTGGTAACACAAATAGAAAACAAGTGCAACAATCAACAAAAAGTAGAACCTTTAAACGCAACAAAAAATCATTTACTCTTGATCATTATCAAACATGTCAATCAAACCTTATATCAATAGCCTTTCAAACAACCTATCAACCTACCACCATCCACTAACATGTCCTAAGATGCATCCTTCCTAAAATGGGCATTATCATTGGCAATCACTTTGGGTATTTATCCTCAAAACAGACCTTTTTGGCAAGAGATGTCGATAACATTGATTGTTTGTTCATTTTGATCTTGTCTTATGATTTATCTTGTTGACCCATTTTGAGGACCTCTCGATGATGTCTAAGCGATTTAGAGAGAAAGGAATGGGGTATTAATCATTATATTTTGTTTTTTGTGCTTGTGGGATGTTCTTATAAAATAATCTTGGCACATACTTGTTTTGTTGTGTGTAGGGAGGTCATTTTGAATGGATTGTTGACCATTGCGTATGCTTTGGTGTGAAATATTCTAAACTTCTAAACTACATTCCAATGAGGTTTCTATATGTCAAGGTGTGAAAAATGATTATCCCATCTGTTTGCAGAGTCAAAGTCCATTGCACTAGATACAAAGCCATCCTAGTTATCAATACCTTGATGCATCGTATCTATGTGTTATATCAAACGTAAGGAATGAAGTACTGAAGTATCCAAATCCCTTAAATGAGAAAATCATCAATCTCATCACCATATCTTATAGTCTTGAAGCCCCATAGACTTGTTGGACTTCTGAATCAATCTCAAAATTAATGGTTAATCCATCTCATTGTTCTACTTCCATCCATCTTATTCTTCTTATTCTTCTATCTTTAATAACATTTCTATCCAAGTATTGAATCTATGTGATATATCAAAATATTCATGAGGCTACCCACAACTAATGATTGTCTATACATCATAAAACCTGTCTACATCAAACATCTGATATTTCTAAGAAGTATATTTTTTCCTCTGAGTTGAACTAATCTTGAACCTTTGTCACGATCTTGACCCGAAAATTAACAGTATTGCCCAATATCTCGAGGGGGTAGGGTACCAACTTAATTCTTTCCACTGTGGCAACAATGGGACATCTGAAAAATCAAGAATTTTTGAATCCTTCCACTGGGGCAACAATGCACGACATTTGAAAAATCAAAAAAAATTTATCTAGGTAGTAGGATTAATCTAAAAAGCGTCATTCTTTGAACCGATGTAACAAGTACCTCACTTCAAAGACGGGAAAAATGTAGACACTTAAAATTGTCCTGAATGATATTACACACTTGAATCTGATTACTAACACCATTTCGTCCTAAATTCATCTTCTTTTTTACTGTTTAATTGAACAATCCTACTTGTTTAATTAAATGCCTCATTTTCATCTATTAATCTAATTTACTTCATTAGGTTAATTCAACCCCTTTCACACTAATGTTCCATCTTGTTTAATAAATAATGTAAATTATTTAAATTAAACCCCCTTATGTCATCTCATTTAATTGAATAATCTAAATCATTTAATTAAATGTTACTTAACCCCCTTTTTCATCAAATAAATTAATTATTTAATAATTATCCCAAATTCCTCAACTTGCACAATTAAAAATTTGTTTTAATTAACTAATTACTAATTTATCGTCACCCTCCCACTTGCAAGGGAATATTCCTCCTTTCCACTTCCTCCAAATTTAAAAATATCTTCTAGCAACTTTGAAAGTGTGCTTGTTTCAATCATTGTGAGTCATTGATTAACTCCTTGATCCATGTGTGATCTTGCATTCTCATCCATTGATGAGAATCCTTGATCCATGCCTTCACCTCACATTACATCTTGACCCTTGATTCACCATTTTCTCTTATAAATACCTGATCATATTTTGGAGAGAAATGGAGCCACTTCCTTCAAAGCAAAGTTATGTTGCACGTCTGAATACTATCGTTATTCATCCTTGCATCCATTATCAAGATTTTTTATCTCTTTCATCCATCCATAGCATGGTTTCATCCATTTTAGCTTAAGCTTTCATCAATGGAGTTTGATTAGATGCTCGTATTATCCAAGAGATTGGGAAAAGGGTTGTTATTCCATTTTATCTTATAAATACCCCATATTTTGGAGAGAAATGGAACCACTTCCATCAAATAAAAGTTATGTTGCATATTTTAATACTATCTTTATTCATCCTTGCATCCATTATCAAGATTTTTTATCTCTTTCATCCACCCATAGCATGGTTTCATCCATTATAGCTTAAGATTTCATTAATGGAGTTCAATTAGATGCTCGTATTATCTAAAGGATTGGGAAAGGGTAATTATTCCATATCAATATGCCACCAATCCCCCAATGGGATATGGTTTGGAGTTTTAGATTAGGTTTTGTTTATGCTTTCATGGCTTATTTCATGCTTAGTTTAATGGTTGCTTGTTTTGAAGCTTTCAAACATTTCATTAGGATTGTAGCTAAGGTAGTTAAATATGACTTAAATTTATATGGATCTGGTGTATTTAGCTATTACTATGATTAAATTCATGACTAGATACCTTGAGGATTTCCCATGAAGGATTTAGAGGAGTGATGATGTCTTATGACCTATTTTTCTTTGATTATTGCTTGTGGATTGTCTTGGCAAAAATACTGGGCCAACTTTTCCCTTAGTATGAGTCAGGACATTTCTTGTTTGTTGATTGTCTATTTTCACAAGTGGATAAATTTTCACACCTTGGTCTATGTCATATCAAGGTTTTTATTGTCCATTTGTCATATTTTAAATCCCAATAATGATTAAATGTAAAGCCTTGCATATCAAAATATTAATCTTTCATTGTGTCTGCTAACAACATGCTAACATCCATGTCCTCCACGCTAACATTTCTTCTATCTGCATATTTTTGGTGTCTTGTGACACAAAAAAATATCCTACATACATACTCATGTTAGTAGCATATATGCATCAAACATACATATTAGTTCATCCATATTGCATCAGAGATTATAAAAACATAGATAGTATAAATGCATTTCATATAGATAACCAACATCATAATCATATCATGTCATCTTGCATCTATACATCATTAATATTTCATACATATTGCATCATATAAACATTACATTTGCATCAAATAGAAGAATCATACATAACATCGCATTCATAATTTACAATAAACATCACATTGACTATTCATAGACATTGCATATCATGACCATATCATATCTTATCATTTGGAATCATATTCATTAAATTATATACATTACATTCATAATCATCACATCATATCCATAACATCATGAAATTAAATGTATCCATCTAACACCTAAGAATCATACATATGCATAAAATATACATTAGTCATCCATAATGTATCAATATACAAGCATCATCACATAATCATATAGAATGCATAAGACATCACAAAAACATAATCATCCATCACATGACATCATAAATTCATAGCATAAGAACACATATCATATACTCACTACCAAAATCATGTATCATATATATATATCACTAAAAAAAAGTGTCACAATACAAAGTTAAGATGTCTCCCAAAAATAGAGCTCGCAGGCTCGACGGTCAAAAAGATAAGTATCCTAATACAATATCAAAATGAGATTTATTCAGATCTACCCTGATCCCTTGAGGGTGATGGTTGTGGTGATGGCCGCTTATCCTCTCAGTGTGAAGACCGTGATGACCTATGCTCGAAGGGTGGTATGTTATATGGTCCTAACCGTCTCGGTCCTGAAACATCACCATTGCTCTATGACCATTTTCTATGTGACCTACCACTGCTCAAAGCCTTTGTAGCACTTAGCTCTCTCCTCTCGGGTGACACTACCCTCTCATACATATCCCTATAATATTTCTCTCTCCTATTAGATATTTTTTATATCTCTGGCCATATCCGCAGTCGACCCAGTATAGGTGGCTATAAATTCCACCACCCAATGATAGGCCCATTGTTGCCCAACCATCGTTGCATCCCTCTCTATCCTCAACGCATCTTTCTTCATCCTCAATTCCCCCAGCTATGCCTCCAATTCTTGTATCCTCACTATCATTGCATCTAATCATACATGTAGGTCTGCTATCCTTTAATTTGTTGAACTGTCTCCACCTTTGATAGGAATCTCCTCTAATCCCTCTCCAACATCCACGCCCATCACGATCCTCTCTTGGAGGACTCGCTCTACCTTAGAGATCTCCTCCTCCTCTTGTCTCTCCTCCTCCTACCTCTCCTCCTCCACCTCTACCTCCTCCATAGCTACATCATGCTACTAAACATCTACTAGTGACTCCTCCTACTGTCTCTCCTCCTTATGCTCTTCCTCATGTTCTCCCTCCTCCCTAATGAGTGAAAGATGTCTCACCACTTGATGTCCCCTTGCCCTCCTCTATCAGGCTCAACCTCTTATCCCTCCCCTACCATATTTACCATCATCACCTCTTCCTCCATCTCCTCACCCCCACCTCCTCTCTATCCCTAACCTTTTAACTGGTCTCATTGGCCCCTGCCTCAAATGCTCTACTAGCACTAGCTGATCTGGATCAATGTAGGGGTCAGTCCTGTGAGTGGCACACCATGTGTCATACTCTTTCGTGGTACCTACATTTGCATCACCATCTCACCATCCCCACTGAATAGTCTGTAAAGCATATATCCCTTGCTCTTCCACTGCCACTAGTATCATTTGTCCCCGTGGTTGTACCTCATGTGATGATAGTGCAAACTTTGTTGTCCCCCTCGACACATTCTGGGTCTCCCAAAACTGTCTCCACACTCGATCTGGTAGGTACATCTCTATGATATATTTTGATTGGAAGATCCATCCAATTAGAAACCTCACCTATCTGCACCATGGTAGGTGCTCATCCTCATCTGGCCACTACTAGCAGTCCTTGTATGGCCTCCATATGGAACTAAAAAGTAAATCAATTCCATGTCTACAATAACAAGTGTCCCCAACATGGGTCTATGTCACAACCCCGCCATATATATATACATAAGGCATCCCATCACCCAACTATCTGCCCACTGGAGGAAAAAACACAATGATGTTCTCCCACACCCATACCATTAATAAGGTCACACCACAACTCATCGACTAACCATCACGGTAGGTAATGTTGTGCAACTAGAAATATAACATGGCTAGTAGGAAAGGCCCTCATGTCTACACTGTACCCATGGCCATCATCCCTAAAAGAACCTCACCCCAGCCTATTGGAAATTTGTGTCCTCGGTAGTTTGGTATAACAATCCTGACGATCAATGTGCACAATATGTAGTCCCATCTCTCATTTCTCTCTGCAACAACTCCTAATTGATCGTGTACTCCTTAATTCCTAACTACATGATGTCATCATGCTCATAATTCTCCTCGATGACTTGGTACCCCCGCACTGGATCATATCACAACCACTCTCCATAGATCGACAACCTCAAAATCTAATAAACGCCCTCTAATGTCAATGTTGCCTCCCCGATCAAAAAATGGAAGGAGCATGTCTCTGAATGCCATCTCTCGGTGAGTGTAGTCAGTAGTCCTTTGTTCTCCCTAATGGTGGGCATGTATGTCACATGATATAAGCCTAGGTGAATCAACTCACGCTTCTCAGTGTCAGACAACTGATCTTGCAACTTGAATGTTGACACTCGTGACTCTCATGTGTAAATCAGGGGAAGTACAACCTATGGTTAGAAATGAAAAGCATTATATCAATCCAAAAACCTAGTCAAACCTATTGGACCCAAATTGCAAAAGAAATTTTATTCTAAACAAGGGAAAAAATTTAATCAGGAAATTGTGTCGTACTGCTTAACACATGTGTCACACATAACAAATGTGTCACATTTCTACATATGCATTATACAATTACACTTGCATCACACACCTCAACATATGTGTCACTAGGGTCACTTGTTGTAAACCCCTCAACACTTGTGTGCCAATTTTAAAATATGTCATTTCACTAAGCACATGAGAGTCACATTTTTGTTTGTGTCATTCCCAACCGCATATGCAGTGTAGGAGAAAATACAACGCACTTTATAGTTGTGCCACACCGCATTTGCTTAAACCCTAGCTATAGTTGTGATGCACTGTGCAATTGTGGCGAACTGCCCTCACATGTGGCGCTCACAATAGCAATTGCAGTGAACGACCTTCATTGCATTTGCTTGCTTATGTTTAGAGCCATCTAAATTTCTGTACTCTAAATCCATGATGAATATCATGTGGAACCGGCGATATTTTGGTAGTAAGTCTCTTCAGATCTCTCCAAATCTTCAAGGTTAAAATGCACAAATGAGGACAATTTACCACTCACTCAAATTTAGGGTTAGGGTTAGAGTTTTCTACTGGTTTCACTCTATGAGAGGTCCTAAACCTTAATTTTACTACCTTGAAGGTCCTGAAAGTCATTTCTTTTGTCATAAACACATTCTTGGCTATCAAATTGACTTATCAGAATAATTTTCTAATTTATTTTTTTGGAAAATTTGTAAAAAAAATCGAGGGGGCATAGGTCTACCATGTTTACACTGGGGCATATTTTGACTAAATTTCTTTAACACAATGCAACTACATTATACCAAAGAGGGGCAAAATGTAGACACTAAAAATTATCCTAGGCCTGTGAACACTATTTTTCTTTGTCAATTCCCTTTTCGTCCTCAATAATTAAATAATTTTAATTATTTGATTTTTGTCTAATTTGTCATATTTCTACTATTAATTAAATAATTTTAGTTATTTAATTAATCCATTCTTTTACTTTTATTTCCTCTTTTGATTAATTAAATAATTTTTATTTATTTAATTATTGCCACTTTCTACTATAATTAAATAATTATTTCAATTATTTAATTATTCATTTAGCCTTTCCTCCCATAAATTAAATAAATATTATTTATTTAATTGTCTACTAATTTGTCATTTTCTTCCCACTTTTGAATCAAATTATTATTTAATTAGAAGGTCAACATGTCACATGTTTTCTATAATTAAATAATGTTTTCATTATTTAATTATTCATTTTCCCTCTCAAGTTACATAATTTTATAAATATTTAAAGTCCTCCAACAACCTCTTTTTCTATACCAACCTCTTTATCCATGTCATTCTTATCTCTTCACATCTCAATTAATTTTCACCCTTCATTGAATTATTTTATAATTTAATCTCAACCATCCATCCTTAACCAAGTCCTATTTTTGCCCTAACTTAGCCCTAACCCTATTTCATAAAACTTTCATTCTTGGCCATTGATTGACATGTCTTATTGGATTTTAATCCTAGCCCTTCTTTCCAATTTGAATTTCTATTAAAGACAGCTATCATTGTCATTTCTACATATTGATATCTTCTGCTACCTAGTTTATGCACAAGTTCATGTTGCAAAGGAGACAAGTATAATCTTCAATATTTTGCTATCATTGTCATTAGGCTATCATTGCATACTCAAAATTTGAGGGCAATCAATCACATAAAGAAAAATGGAGAAGGACAATGGAGGTGAATCAACCATGGCATATATAATATTGCTTTATGTTTATGTTTCTATGTTGGATTGTGCTTCATTGTTGGTTTAGGGCTTTAAGGTTTTATTTTTGATGTTTTATGACCTTAAGCTCAATTTTACCCTAGATTACAATATCATCAACATCTTCAGTACTTCCTCATCACCACCAAGCCAATTGCAACATAACAACTCAACCATACATTTATAGACAAAAGCTTATCAAAGGAACACTAGAGGTTGACACCATTAACTTAATAATGAAAACATAATGAAACTAATCAAAGCATCATCAGAGACAAAAACAACAACAAATCAATACCAATTGCACATCCTTGCAACAAACTCCTTCTCATATAGTTGACACTAATGACAACACAATCTTGTCGACATCAATGACAACACCAAATACTCATACTTGCAACAATCCCCCCTTTTTCATTGATGGCAACACATGATGTGAGAAACCATCAACAACAACCATAAAAAATCTAATCCTCAATACTCTGCTCCATACCAGACCAACTCATTATCTCTTTTTCTTTACGTTATCCCCCTTATACAATTAACTCATTACTCTCTCTTTAACACCTTTCTTTTTTGCATTGCTCTCTCTCTCTCCCTTAGATCTTTTTCACATTACTCTCTCCCCCTTTGACATCAAAGGTAACGGAAAAAGTATTCACATCATTCATTCTCCTCCTTTGACATTAATCGCATTATTTACCACTACTCTACAACTTCCTTTCTTTTACTGCTCTCCATGCTCCCCCTTATGAGCACACACCAAACTGCATCAATCAACATAGTTGCACAATGACAACACTCATTCATCTTGACTACAAAAATCAATAATGTCACTACCTATTCCCCTGAGAGGTAGCCACCAACATCAATCTAGACTAAAGCATGAATCTTGAGATCTACTGGACTGATGCATATCCTTATACATCTCGTTCAAAGAAGGAGGGGCAATAACCCCCAACTTCTCTCGGAGATACTCAAAAGTATCCTTAGGAAGAGCCTTAGTAAATATGTCAGCAACCTGATCCTTTGTAGGCACATATTCCAACTTCACTTCATTCCCTACAGCCTTTTCTTTCAAAAAGTGATATCGGATTGAGATATATTTTGTCCTTGAATGAATTACCAGATTCTTTGAAATATTGATAGCACTTGTATTATCACAAAAGATAGAAATTGGTTTGTCATACACCACCCTGATATCCTTTAATTTTTTCCTCATCTACAACACTTGTGTGCAACAAGATGTTGCAATATATAATTCTACCTCTATAGTAGATAAAGACATTGCATCATCTTTCTTACTTAGCCATGACACCAATCTGCATCCAAGAAAGAATGCACCACCACTTGTACTTTTTATGTCATCTACACAACCAACCAAAATTGCATCTGTGTAATCACTCAGAGTAAAGTCAATATCCTTTGGATACCACAAGCCATGATCCAGAATGCCCTTCAAGTATCTGAATATCCTCTTCACTACTACAACATGTGACTCTCTAGGATCTTTTTGAAATCTATCCACAAGACAAACTGCATGCATGATATCTGGTCTAGTAGAAATTAGATATAGCAATACTCCAATAATTGATCCAATACATTCTAAAAACATCTAACAACATCATTGGTCCAATTCATACTACCCACAAGATAACGATCAAAAAGAAACATCTAATAAAACCCTCTTTAAAATCCTTAAAAATACAGTTAATGATGTTGGTGGTGACTAGCACCTACAACTCAATCCCACCCTTTGGGCATATCACACTAGCATCTACACACCAACTTGTGCAACTCCATATTATGTTGTCTTTGGCTCTAAATCCATCTTTCTAGTTGAGGTTGAAATTCCATTTTTGAATTTTTCCTTAAGAGACCTCATTGATGATGAAGAGCATTGAGTTGTACAATTGCATGAGGTAGAGATTTTGGATGAATGATGCATCAACACCCTCAATCACCTTTAGTCATACTATAATCATCTCCATCATAACTATAGAAAGAATATCATAGCTTGATAGTTTCAAATTGGTGATTTTGTCCTTATGGAAAATCAAAGAAATATTCAAGATAGAGACAAAAAAGGAAAATTTGAGCCTAACTGGTTGGTACCATATGTCATCGTTTCCAAGTATAATTCAAGATCATATCAAATAGCTACTATCAAGGGTCAATAGCTTGAGAAACCAACTAATATTGTGCACCTCAAGTGCTTCCATACTTAATTTTATGAATATGTCAATTGAGAAAATACAAAAATAGTAAAGAAAAAATTGCTCTTTGGTGAAAACCATTTCTATCGTGCTTTGGAGAAATCACCATGATGAAAACCTAGCAAATAAGCATCATATTTGATATTAAAAATAAAAATATTAATAAAATGGTAAAGATAAAAAGTATCCTATAGTGAAAACCACCTTCGATGGTGCCTTGGACAAGTACCATGGTAAAAAAATTGCTCATATGCACCATGTGTAATAAACCAAACTTTACCATCTTGTAGGTCCCCATCCATTTTACTCACCCTGTTTCTACATTATTATTTCATAACTTCTGCCCATTCATTCCATTTTATGCCTTATTATACATTGGGAGCAAGTGATTACACTTATTTTGGAATAAATATTGGTCTACGCCTTTTGGTTGACTTAGTGACTAGGATACCTTTTGTAGTCAACAAATTACAAGTTGTATGCATTTCCCACAACTCTATTAATAAACACAATGACAAACACCAAACGTCAACATGTGCTTTCAAACCTTCAAACATCACACTTGAAACATGCACTTTCAATGTAAAATCTTAGAAATCTACATCAACCTCGATAACATACAGTCAAAAAAAATATTTTCCATCATGAAAATATCCTTTTAGTCCTTCACTTTTCTTATATGGGATGTTTGCTTCCCTAAACCATACATGATTTATATCTATATTTTAGTCCTTTTTGCACTTAAGACATGATATATCATTGATGTGTGCCAATTGATAATTGCTTGCCTTATCTTTGGTTTATCTTTTTGATCTTTATTTTGATTTATCTTTTGACCCATACTATTACTACTCAAGGTTACCACAATCATTTCATTTCATGGTGTGCTTTAAATGTTATATATTGGGGAAAGGTCTATTGTTTATGTGTGTCAGGTTTGATGGTTGTTCCCTCAACGAACCCACCAAGGTCATGTACCTTGTGATATGTAGGGAAATCCTTATATTTGTTGGTTGTCTCATCAGGAAACCACCAAGAGTGACATACGCCTTGTTGGTGTTGGGATGTTTTCTTGTTTTTTGTTTGATTGATAGTTAGTCCATGCATTTGATACATTGTCACCTTGGTCCTATATACTTCAAAGCATAAAATCCATTGCTATATCAAATAAAATTTGCTAAACTCAAAGTTAGCATAACACATCATCACCATTTAATCCATAGTCATGTTTCTTGCATCGACCTTTTTTTTTTTCATCATTTTCTATCCTTCATTTGACATTTTCTTCACATCTCTTCTTTCAAGAACTCACCCAAGTACTTTTCACATGGATAACCTCTTGAGGGGCATCATGTTAGTGTAAATAGTGTCATTAGATAACTAGTTAGTTGTCATCAACTTCTAGTTTGAGCTATTCACAATTGCTTAAGTTTAATTAGGCTATTCTAGTATTTTATCTCGCCTCATGTTGTTGAGACAAGTGTCCTCACTTTGTGAGACACCCCTTGCATGGTCACTTGCCACTCACTAGAACACTTGTCATGTGAGTTAACAAGTGTTCCATCATTGAAGGGTTAGTTAGTCATTGTGTTCGGCTTGACTACCTCCACCATCTTCCCTATATAAGCAAGGTTACATTGAATGTTTTACTCAACTCTTTTATCATCTTTTCACAATGTAAATTAGGCTTATTAATGTGCAATTTTTTGTGTGAGTTTCTGATTTTTGCTTTATGATCTTGGAAATCATAGCATGATATCAGAACCATGCTCCCTTTCCAAAATACTGCATCTAGCCTAGTCAAGAATTCATTTTTGTTTGTTCGTTGGATCTCCTTGCATCGAAGTTATTGTAGAGGCGTTAATTTCAAGAATTATTACATGCACTATGGAACATATGCATACCATGCATTAAGGAAGGTGAACCAATGAGAAGTGGCAGTTATTCAAAGTTTTGGAAGGTTTAGTGATTTTTCGGGGAGAATATTCAATATGCAAGTGAAGGTATCTCAGACCTACCTGTGGAGGGCGAGTGGGAGTTAGAAACAATCGAAATTGGCTTTGGCATGCTAATAGAAGGTGGCCCCAAATCTGGTTCCATTCTCGGTCCATTTTGTGAATACATTTTGTAGACCACTCTATTGCGGAATCCATGACCTATGAATTGACTATTGGTGTTGTTCTTAGTTTGGACTCTGAATAGAAAAGCCAATCTCTCTAGTAGGAGTTAAATGGCAAACATAATCATTGGTGAAGTTTCTTCTTTGAGTGATGACTTGGTTTATTGCCACTACACTTGCTAGTGCTCCATGTGATTGTGATGACTTTTGTGCTATAACTAGAGCAGAGGGCATTTGGGAGGATGTATGCGGCTTCACTCTTCCTTTTATTCCTGTGCAACTCCTATAAAGTATTGCACATGCATGTGTGGCCATCTTCAACAACCCACGACAACTCCCAATCCCCGCACTCGCCCTCCTATACTCCCCACATGCGGCCTCTATTGACTCTAATATCTTCAATCTCTTGCAAGCGATCAACGATCCATTTTCAACAAGGCGCAATCGAATTCATTGTTATGTGAATCTCCATTGTGCAACTGCTTGACTCCACTAGCTCGACGTAAGTTTTGTCTTGTGTTATACATGGAAGGAGCTGCGAGTGGTTGAAAAAATACATGTGGCATTCATAATATCTTACCAGATACATACACAGCCTCTACTACCAACAGCTTTGAAGTTTTGATTATGTTGAAAGTGCATGTCCAATAGTTCCACCGATGGTGGAATTTTGGCCATATCAGCAAGAATTACAACGGTCTCTCTCTCAAGCCATCGCCAGCATATGGCTTAGTTAAATCACCACACAGTCTCACATAGAAACCTTCAATACTTTCCAGCACACCATCACCTCTCACAGCCCGCACCCTCACTGAGCTTTGGATGTTCTATCAAATTATCCAAGATTAGGTCAACACACTTGGCACGCTCCAACAATCATATTTGCTTTTGACTCGGGCTTCTTGGTTTCCCACTATTAACATTTATTGTACTTTTAAATTATTTTGCAACATTTGTTACAAAAATTTATGGTTAACATCTTTCATCAAAACTTTAAATGTTAAAATTGTTAGTGGTTAGTCTTTTATGCTCGACTTTAGGTGTTCATAAATTTTTTAAGAGGAAAGGGTAGGTTATTTTCTTTCTTATCATTTATTGTAACCAACGCTATTATAATAGCTAAGAGTTCTAATCATTTGTCTTTACATCCAAGTTATTTAGTAGTCAAGACAAACCGTTGGCTTATTGAAAGCTTGCAAAAGGGGGAGTATTTTTCTTTTACGTGTAACTTACAAACGATAAGCCAAACATTCATTTGTAAGTAGTCGATGAAAAGCTATTTATATTTTGGGAACTTTAGTGTCGAGACGATTTATAATGTGTTTTATAACACATATTTTGTCTCCTCATTTAATAGGAAAACTTAAAGTTTCTAAGTGCAAAATTAGGAAAATAGGATTGTATCTTTTGATTAGCTACTCGCATTGAGTATTGCTTTTGTGAAAGTGAATATAATTTTCTCATTTCATTGGAAATGATATCACGCTCAATTATAAAGTGCCATTATTTGTTACTTTGAAATTACTATATGCACTAAAATATATAAAGTGTCAATTCAAGGGGGGTTGTCATTGTCATCGTACCTTGAGCAATTTACATTTATTTTGTGACTCTAAGTTTGACACTCAAAGAATGTGGGAATGATTGAAAAGGATTATTGAAAAGATGAACAAATCACCCATCATCATTTACTATACATGAGAATCCAGAGACACTTCACCAAGAGCATTGAGAGATTATTTCTAGTAGAACATCACTTCTTGCATCAAAATTCAGAGGTGCTTCACCGAGAGCATCCAAAAATTATTTATAGCAAGAATTCATCACTTTTTTGGTACCTATTCTACATCAATCTTCACATGGATCATTTGAGAAACATTCAGAGAAGTCATCATCATCTTATAGGGAGCTACATAACCTCTCTTCAAATGTTATATCAATTTTTTTTTGGAGAGGGGTTTTTATTTCCCACAAATTTTTTCTCCTTTTCTCCACTTTATGAGAAATTCATATATGAGTATCTAACACATGGCCTAGTACTACATTACTCCCTAAGTTGCACTTAAGGGGGGTGTTAATGTAAATAGTGATTAGATAACTAGTTAATTGTCATCAACTTTTAGTTTGAGCTATTCACATTTGCTTATGTTTACTTAGGCTATTCTAGAGTTTTGTCTCACCTCATGTGATTGAGACAAGTGTCCTCACTTTGCGAGACACCACTTGCATGATCACTTTCCACTCACTAGAGCACTTGTCATGTGAGTTAACAAGTGTTTCATTATTGAAGGGTTAGTCAGTCATTGTGTTCAATTTAACTACATTCACCACCTTGCTTATATAAGAAAGGTTACATTGTATATTTTAATCAACTCTTTTATCATCTTTTTATAATGTAAATTAGGCTTATTAGTGTGCAAGTGTTTTTGTGGAACTTTTTGGTTATTGCTTTATGATCTTAGAAATCATAACACATCAATCATACCACTTTCCTAAATTTTCATTTCTTACCCATTAGGGTATATCATCATCTTCCTCCTCATCTTTTATATTTTTCTTCTCAATTACTTTTCTTTTCTTTGAGACAATGTCACTTCGAATATTACTTCAAAGAGGGGCAAAATGTAGACATCAAAATTATTTAACCTAATTGATAAACTTGAATTATCATAATATTATTCATTAATATTTCATATTCACTTAAAAACTTTTCTTTAATAATTAGTTAATTATATCTTCAAATGGAAACTTCATCCTCACACTTATCTAATTATTAAATTAGATAATTCATTATTATGCCCTCATCAAGTTGAAATGGTAGTTTTCCATTTAATAGTTGAGTTGACTTCACAAGCTATCTAGTTAACTTTAGCCTTTGACCTCATCCTCATCTTCTATCTTATTTTTATCAAAAAGTATACAAATATAATCAATTGAATTAAAGTGTTATTTTTTTGATTCACATCCATATCCAAATAGGCAAATCAACACTTGTCTTTAGGATTGCAGTGAGATTGTAAGATTAGAAGTTTAATTTGATTTTCATTTTCTCCTTTCAAGTTTATTACAGTTCATGTCTTTTTATTTCAATGCATACACACCCCTACAACATTATTTGTAGTAGTCTAATTATCAAGGACTGTCCTACAACAATAAATAATGTGTAGTCTCCAAACATAGAGGAACGAGGCTAAGCTGGATGCCCATCTAAAAAAGGGGATAAATATTTGTTTAAAACTCATTCTTTAGGATACTTGAGATATTGTGTAAAAATACATTTAATAAAAGTAGGTTATAAAGAATCACTCAATATTGTAAGTTGCAAGATCTTTCATATTTAGTGTTGTGACAAGGAAATCAATGCCCTCATGGAGCACCTAAGATTTGGATCTTGGTCAATTTATTCATTACGATGAAATAAATGACATTTATGGCATGTAAGGGTTGTATAAGAGGAATTAAATACTATTTTGAGATGCTTGACCATGACCATAAGGGAATTAAAAAAATTCATGGCTTATGATTTTGGATACCACTTGATGGTTTCATATTTTTTATTTTCCTATATATTGGAGGCATGGGATGGTGGATTGCATGATTCTTTGTAGGTAGTCTTATCCAATTAGTCTATTAACATATTGTTATCCTCGAATTTGGCACCCTCAATTTGTGTCATAACCCCTACGAAACTTATCCATTTCATAACCTGCATACTCTAAACATACAAAATGAGGTGAATCTCAATTTTCCCTCGTGTGTGGTCCCTTTCCTTAGAATGTCTTTCCAAGCGCCAACCTCTATTGGTTTGTCAAAATTCATCTTTTTGTGCAAGTCATAAAATTCAGTTTGTCGGAATTAGAATTTTTGTATACTTGCAAGGTCGGGGTTTTTCCCCAACCCTACAAGTGAAAGTTAAAAAATTAAAAATTGTTGCATAGTCAGGGTTTTTCCCCGACACTGCAAGTCAAAGTGCAATTTAAAACTTGCAAGTCACTTATTTAACTTCAGTTTGTATCAACGTAAAAAAACTTGCTTCTGCAATCTCGGCCTCACATGAGTTGCATTTATTGTTGCTTTAATTCCATTGAAAATTATTTTTAATATTTTTGTTTTGTTTCTCATTTAATTGATCATTTATCCTTTTTCTTCATTTGTGAGTTCCTTTTGAGTCTACTAGTTCATTTGTGCTCAGATTGTGTCGGAGGTTGGTTGATTTCGATCAAGGTTTTCATCAATTTTTTCCACTTTTCTTTTCGGGTAAGTCTCTTTTCATTTTGTTCTCGTTGGTTTGTTTGATTCAGGTTTTCATGTTGCTTTCAATTATCTTTGTTTTGGAGTTTAAATAATTTTAGCTTTGTTCTATGTTCTTTTGTTTTTTACCTTAATCGTGGATTTAACTAGGGTTGTTTGTGTTTCTATATTGGTTATACTGTAAACTCTAGTATTAACTCCTTTTTTTCCTTTTTAGGGTCTGTACATTGTAGGATTCATGTCTCGCGATGCTTTTTTTACCTTGCATATTTGTTTATCCAACTTGTTGGGGTTGTCATAAGGGGGAAATCAAGAAGCATATGGAAAACAACATAAATGAATTAAATGAAAAGATTAATTCAAAGAAAGATTACGATTCCATACCCATTACTCATGAAATGAGCAATATGAACTTATTGAATTCAATGAACTAAGTATTATCAAACAAAGAACAAATAATGAATTTACTAAACTATATCGTTACCCATCTCACGTTGAAGTGTATTCTCAATGATGCTAGATTGGGTTCTATCAATGTGAAGCCTCCATTATGAGCTTGCAAAAGCTTCAATGTGCATCAATGGTGATCGAATATGTGTGTAAAATCTCTCAAAAAATCTAATGACAATTCAACATTACTCAGATGCACAAAAGATGTCAATTCTTCGATCATTTTTGTGGATGAAGAGGATTGTTATATAGATTTAATTTTTTCAGATGAACACTCAAGATTAAACAATGTTGAATCAAGATTGATGGTTGAAAGATGCTGAGAGGAATTAGATTTCTTAGTTAGCTTCTATGATCAAATCAATTAAGGATGTTAATTGATCAATCAAAGGAAGTAGATTGCCTAATATGTGGAATTGAGGAAATCAAGTTGAGCTTTCAGTGGGATTAAGAATAGATGGATTAGTTAGGAAATAGATGAATCAATTAGGAAATAGATGGATCAAACAACCAATCAGAGTGTGAAATTGATGGTCATGATTTGTTCAATCATAAGAGTGGATGAGAGTAATTAGTTAATTCGATTAATTAATTAAGCTTTTTGAGTTGAACATGCAAGTCATGTTTGACTTTTACAAATAAAGTTATATTTGCTTGTTGATGATGTTTGAATAATTAATTTAATTATTCTATTTGGAAAGTGGGAAAGTGATTTAATTAAACTATTAAGTATTAATAATTTAATTGATTTAGAGGAATAGGATAAATTAGCGACATAATTAAATAATTGATGTTATTTAATTAATCAGGAGGAATAAATATTATATGAATGATTAAAAAGTGAATTACTAAATAATGAAAGATTATTTAATTGATAGAGGAAAATAGGGTTTTTGAAGTAAATGATGATTTGAGGATGAATTAATTAAATAATGTTAAATCACTTAATTAATAGACAAATATGAGAATTTGATAATAATTAAATAATAATATATTATTTAATCATTTAGGGAAGAAGGGTGAAAGTCAATGTTGTTTTCCAGTTAGGATAATTTAGGGTATCTACTTTTGCCCCTCTTTGATACAATGCGATTTTGAGTGTTGTGTCAAAGAAAATTCAAAAAAAAATTGAGAAAATTCAAAAATTCCTACTTAGGAGTTACCCGATATGCCCCATTGATGACAAGATAGCATGGTGCCCCCTCGAGAAATTGGTGAAAATTTTGGATAACGAGCCAAATTTTTTGACAAGATGATGTGATGAATTTAAGTGCAAGGACTGACATAAGAAATGTTGACTATAAGAAAACATTAATAAGATTTAGAAGATAGAATAAATTGGATGATTGATGATATGTAAAACATGATGAGTTTGATTTTGCTTCATGGAGGCTTCGTATTTTTAGCAATCCTTATTGATATACGATGCACTAGGGTATTAATAACCAAGGTGGCCTTGTATCCATTGCGTGGACTTTGACTTGGCACACAAAGAATATTCTTGCTCATACCAAACATACATAAACCCTGTTAGAGTATATGATTGAGTTGTGTTTAAATTTTTTTGGACCATTTACACAGAGGCACGAAATACCTAACATGCAACTGCTACACGAATTGTCTCAAAACAACTTCCATACACAAAACAAAGAAAGTATTTGTCATGGTAGTATCACAAAAATATCCAACAAAGAAAACAGAAATGACCAATTCTAGGAATGAGTCAATAAAATAAACCAGAAAGATAAGATTACAAAAAGATAAACAATATTGTTGTATCACTTGTCATATATGTTTTGAGTTTTTAGGCTATTATCTGATATTGATGATGTCTATTGTAGGAAAGATCTATCCCTTAAGACATATCTTAGGATGTTGATGGTGAATTTTCAATAGATAGGTAGTTAACACTTTGGCTTTGTTTTTGTCTGTTTGTAATCAAGTCTTTTTGATTGTTTGCTTGAAAGTTTTGGATTTTGTTATTTTCTTTGCTTGTTGTTTGCTTTGTCGAAGGGTAAAGGCAATGTTTTTTTATAATGAATGGAAAATTTTATTGTAGATATGTGTTAAAGGAGATAGGATTTTTTTTAGATTTATTTGATTTATTTGATGTTTTTGTTGTTTTCTATATTTTTATGAATGTTTTTGGATTTTGTTTGTTTTCTAGATATTTTTGTTTGGATTTTTGACCGAGTTTTAAATATCAAGTGGAACACCTAAAGGTGACTAACCTAGGGCCTCAGGGGTTGATCACATATTATCCTTGCCTACGTTATACACGCAAAGACCACGTAGTTCGGCTTTTTGATAAGTACATGTTTTTGACTTTTCTATTTTTTGATTGTTTTGGATTTTTGGATTTTCTACTAAGTTAACAGACTATGACAGATGCCTAAGGGGATTGACCTAAGGCCTCAGGGGTTGATCATAGATAAGCCTTTCCTACGTTATACATATAGAGACCACGTAGTTTGACTTGGTGTTGACTCAAAGCATAACATTTTTTTGGGATTTTTGATGTTTTTGATCTTGTTTTGATTTTTTTGGTTTTCTAGATTTTTTATTTTTATAGTATTTTTACCATGATGGGATTTGCAAGGATCCCATCTATTTCCAATTTTAGGAAGTTACCCCCAATTCAAGACAAGATTACCTTCATTAGGGGAGACATATTGTGATGGTGCAACAAGGTTCAACACTTGATCAGTCATCGAGCCATGGTTGGATATACATTTTATTATGGGACGAATGTATGGATGCTTCAAATAGTGCTAATAGATAACGATGTTACTCTTACCCAAATGTAGTGCTTGTTTGCTAGGTTTTCACCACGATACCTATCCTAGAAGCACCACAATATGGTTTTCACTTAAAGAACGTTTTATTTCTCTTTACTATTTTTCTTGATTTTTTATTTTTTTATTTTTTTAGCTTTTTTAATTTTTATTTTTTTTAGCTTTTTTGATGAGATACTCTAATGTGTTCAAGTGTAAAACCTATCAAGATGGTTGTTGTTCAGTGATTCATCTAAAGGTTCTCCTTCAGGAGTACCCAATTGATAAGCTCTAGAGCCATAGCTTGTTGTAATGATGAAAGGTCCTAACCATTTTAGTTCAAACTTCCCCTTCCCATCTTGATTTAGCTAGATCTTTTGATTCTCTTTTAGTACTAGGTCACTAACTTGAAAGTTCCTATTTTTTATCTTTTTGTTGTAGCTTCGTTTGAGTTGATTTTGATAAACCTGAAGATGGTTTAACGCACTCAAATTCCTTTCATCTAGGAGTTCCAACTCATTTGATCTAGACACCCAATATTCTTCATTGTTGACCATGCCTTTTAGTGATATTCACAATGAGGGTATTTCCACTTTAATAGGTAAGACTACTTCAGATTCGTAGACCAAGGAAAAAGGTGTGGCGCCTGTAGGTGTATGAATGTTAGTGAAATAAGCCCATAGGGTTGGGTTTAGTTGCAAATACCAATCATGGCTGGCATCATTAACAATCTTTTTCAATATTTTTGGGATGGTTTTATTGGATGCTTCAGCTTGACCATTTCCTTGGGGATAGTAGGGCTTGGAGAATCTACGTTGGATAGAAAACTTGGAACAAAGCTCTTTGACATCTTGGTTTTTGAATGGGGTTTTGTTGTCTATTATGATGGTTTGGGGAATTCCATATCAACAAATTAGATAATTCAAGATGAACTTGGATATATGTTTCCCTATGATGTATGATAATGGAATTACTTCTATCCACTTCATGAAGTATTTAGTTGCAGTGATAATGAACTTGTGCCCATTGGATGAAGTAGGGGATATCTTACCTACCAAATCTAATGCCCATCGCAAGAAAGGCCATGGTATTGTTATAGGTCTCAGTTCTTGTGTTGGTGCATAAACAAGGTCACTGTGTTGTTGGCATTGAAAACATTTTCTTGATTACTGAATGCATTCTTGTTCCATGGAGGGGCAATAGTACCTTGTTCTCAACAATTTTTGTACTAAGTTAGGTCCACTTGCATGAGACCCACAAATACCTTCATGTACTTCCTATAAAGTGGTTTGTGCTTCTTCCATGTTGATACATTGAATTAATGTTTTGTCTAGACTTTGTTTATATAGGGTATCTCCTAGGACAGTGAATCGAGAGGTTCTACAAATAAAGGTCTTCTTTTGGGTTGTCGTTAATTCAAGGGGTATGATACCATGATGGATGTAGTAAAATTTATCTTGGTACCATGGTGAGCTAGGGCCAACAACATCACAAACTAGTTCTAATTCTAAAATATCAAATGCTCGTATGAGTATTTGATCCACAAGGAATTCATATTTTGGAATGTTTTATGGAATGTCAAGGAGCGAACCTATTGTTTCCATAGCGTTGGTTGCTTTATTGTTGATCCAAGAAACCTATTCAAAGGTGATGATGAAAACTTATTGTTTAAAACTATACACCATCCTTTTATATGGAATTAGCTTGTCATCCTTTGTTTGATATTCATCATTGAATTGCCTTATTACTAGTTGAGAGTCTCCATAAACTTGTAGTTCTTTTATCCTCCATTTGATACCAATCTTTAGTCCTGTGATTAGTGCTTCATATTCAAAGATGTTATTGGAACACAGGAAAGAAATTCTAGAAGCCTTAGGTATACTATCTCCCTATGGTGTGAGAAATAGGATAGTTTCTCCTAAGCCGTGTTGAGTGTGGGATCCATTGAAATATAAGGTCCAATGGCTTGTCTATTATGTTAGCAGTATGCTTTCATCTAGAAATTCTATTTTGAGATATTGATGGTTGTCCATTGGTGCTTCTTCTAGTTGATATACTATGATTTGTCCTTTGATAGCTTTTCTATCTATGTACTCTATATTAGACTCGCTTAGTATCATCACCCATTTAGCGATCCTGCTTGTTAGAGATGATTTTTCCAATACGTACTTTAGTGGATCTACTTTTGAGATGAGCTTTACTTGTTTGTTCAAGATGTAGTGTCTCAAATTTTGTGTTGCAAAGACGACAAAAAAACACACTCTTTCTATGGGTGAATAGTTCAACTCATAGCCCACCAGTGTTTGGCTAATATAATAGGCCGCTCTTTCCTTTTTTTGTCATCCAGTTATGCTAAGAGAGCTCCTAATGTTGTTGGTGTTCCTAATGTTGTCGGTGTTGTAGAAATATATAGGATCATTGCTTTATCTGGAATAGGTGGCATAAATATGGGAGGATTGAGTAAATACTCCTTGACATGTTGGAATTCTTGGTTACATCTACCATCCCACTTGAATGTGATGTATTTGTGTAGCAGATGGGTGAATGGATGACACTTGTCTACCAACTACGCAATGAATCTCCAAATGGGTTGTAATTTATCTTGTAGACTTCTTAGTTGCTTCAATGTCCTTGGAGGAAGGATTTCTATTATGGATTTTACCTTGGCAGGATCTACCTCAATGCCTCTTCTTGATACTATGTACCCTAGCAGTTTTCCACATGTTAATTTGAATACACACTTCTTCAGATTGAGCCTCAAGTTGTACTATTTGAGCTTGTCAAATATTTTTTCTAGGTTGGTCAAATGGTCTAGATTTGACACCCATTCAGGATAATCAATTGGTCTAATGAAGCCCACATCTAGTAGTTTTCATAGTTCTACTTTTACCAAAAATGTTATTTGTGGATGCATCTTTTGCAACTTTTTCTTCATGGGTTTAGCTCTAGGAAATATGGCTAGGTGGTGTACAACCAATACTATATATAGCCTTGGAATGTCTACATATGTCCATGTGAAGTTGATTTTCCTTTCATTGATAAATTTTGAGAAGTTCACCTTTTCTTCAAGATCAAGTGATGTTGCATAATATGTGATTTTGGGTGTTTCTGCTATGCCAACAATGATAGGTTCAACATCTTCAACTAAGAGTGTTGATTTCTCTTCATATTATATGGTGGTGAGATTGAATGCTCCATATTTGGGTGCCTCATAGAGGTTTTCACCTTTAGATGTGTCCTTTTTTTTTCTCTTTTTCAGATCTGATAGCCACATTGTGGTTTTCTTTAGGGGATCTCTTTTTTATTTTTAAATTTTATAAGTTATTTTTGTGATTGGAATACACAATCTCTCCTCTAAAACATGCTCCTTGATCTAGTTCCCTTACAAACCCTAATTTTTTATCTCCTTATGGTATATTGGTTCATAGTCCCATGAATTTTGCAATAGCCTCATCATTCTAGAATGTGTCCAAAACCGAAGTTTGATGTTGTTGGTCCCAATCTATCAACTCTGGATAATGTAAGGATATTTTGTCATGGGTATCTGCAAAGCTTATAGAAGTTGTAACTAGGTTGGGGACATTTGTTTTTTTTAAGGCTCCATAAGGTATCTAGGTTGTATTCACTAGATTCATAGGAATCCCATTTGTACTCATTGGAATCCATCTCGATATGATCATCATCAAATGTGGTTTCAGATGCAGGTTCAATAATGATAGTATTTATGTTGAGGTTGTCAAACATGTTTTGGATATGCAAATAGTTGTCTAGAAATTCACAATTATCTAATGTCTCAACAGTGGTAGAAGTAGCTTCTTTTTCATAAGAGGTTTTTTTAGTATTTGGGGTAATCATGTTAGATGAACCATAACCTAGTCCAAGATTCTTTGGGTGTTTTTCCATTATGATTGGTTCTCTTATAAATTTTCTATGTAGACCAAGGCCACCTTGTCTAGTGAATTCCATGTTCTTCGCTAGTTTGTACCCTTTTCTCTTTTTATCAATAGGAAGGGGAGGTAGTGGTTGTTCTCATCCTTCTTCTTTGTAGATCCATGAAGATAGATCTTCACATACTTCCTCATCTTACATGTCTCCCCACTTGGTGATTATGGTGGGTTTGACTATCATCTTTATAGTTTGAACATGTCTGATCTATTTCGGTCCTCCATATATTTTCAATGTGGGGGAAAGCATACCAATACAAAAAGACTAGTTGAAGTGGTATTCCCCACAACCCTTGTCAACCACTTGGATCTTGGTATCAGATTTAGGTACTTTAGTTGATGATGGTGTAGTAGAGGATGAAGCTAGTGATGGTAGGTAAATGTATGAAAAGGAGTGAAAAGATATATCATTGATAGGTATTTGTTGAACCTTTTTATACTTTTCCTCCAATTTAGCATAGTAGTGGAAAGGTTCAAGGTCGGCATATATGGTAATTTCCTTATTGTCATAAGGAAACTTTAGACATTGATGAAATGTAGATGGTATTGCTTTCAAAGCATGAATCCATAGTCAAACCAAAATAAGGTTGTATGGGAGCTCGAGATCCAGTACTTGACAAGTATTTTCTATTATTGTTGGCCCTATTTGAACAAGTAGCTTGGTTTTCCCTTCTGAATTACGCTCCATGTCATCATAAGCTTTGATGGTGATGTTCTTTCTTTTCTCTATGACATCATTAGAGTACCTAGTTTTTTCATGAATTTTAAGGTACAAATGTTTAGACTTGCATTGTTATCTGAGTACCCTCCTGAATTTATGTTTGTGGACACCTAGCTCTAAATAAAGAGCTTGGTTGTGGAAAAAAAATTGTAGAAGGTCATTCTAAAAAAAGACTAAATGATGTGTGGACGTGATATTGTCAAACATGGCTTGGAAATGATCTATTCCAAGGTTGTTTGGGACTGAAATTTCAATTAGTGTTTTCTCCAATATCTCCTTATGTGTTGGCCATAGTTTTAGGAGCTCAAGTATGGAGATTAAGGCCAGAGTTTTCTTTAGTTGTTCCACAATGCTATAGTCACTTGATGGCTTACTTGTGGCTTTTACTGGGGGTGGTGCTCTTTGGATTTTTACTCTTCCCCTTGTATTTATTACATTGCATTCAAGATTTATTCCTAGTATGACTACCACATGAATGGTACAATCCTCAAAAGAGAGGTTTCCTTGAATGGTATCTTTGCCCTGTAAGAGAAGGCGGCTTTACGACAATCTTGTTCTTTCCCTTTATTGTTTCCCCTAGAATGGTCAGGGATTAGATCCTTGTAAATCTTTAGGTATTTTTTTTTGAGATGAGGTTTGATGTCGACTTCTCCCTTTTCGATTAGATCTAACATGATGTTCTTGAGTCTTGTGCAATTGTTGGTGGTGTGCCCCTTGATTTTATGAAATTTACATTTTTCATTCTAGTTATACCAAGGGGATTTGAAATTGGGTTCCTCATAATTTGGTCTATAATTTATCATGATGAGGTTCTTTTGGAAAATTTAGGGTATCTATAGGGGTGTTTCATGGGTTTTAGGTGTAAATGATAGGAGTTTTCCTAAATATTCATAAGTTATTTCTGCATTTTCCATATTCAAAATATGAACATTTCTGGTTGTTTTTATTGAGCTTTCAAATGAGATACTCATTGTTGTATGATTAGTGATTTCAACTAATTAAACAACCATGAGTCAAAACCCCAAAGTAATTTGCACCATCCTTTTTCTCCACCAATTGTATATATAAAATCACAACCTCACACTTGTATGAGCATGGTTTTTCCCCATGCATGTACAAGTGTGAATGTATCATCCCTTTCAAATATTATTGGATGTATTACCAAGTTATTGCTAGGTCAGGGTTTTTCCTTGACCTAACATCAAAATGCAAATCTGACTTAAAGTGTTAAAATACCAATGCTATGCATTTTAAAAGTGATCTTCCCAAAGATGTGAGGGCAGGGTTTTTCCCCACTTATAAAATAAAAAGGCAACATCGCATAAGAAAAATAAAATTCTTGATATGTATTAGTGGAAATTTTTGTCGCCTATATAATTAATCAATGTACCTCCCCAAGGTTAAAATGTGTGGTCGAGGTTTTTCCCCGACCCTACAAACATTTAACTATTCACTTGCAAAATCAAGGTTTCTCCTCAATTGTGTAAAAAATCACAATGCTTTACCCTATATTTGCACAGTCGGCATTTTATGACGACTTTGCAAAAAAAAAGTTTATACCCCCTACTTGCACTGCTGTCAAAATTTAATGAATTTGCAAATTTCCACAAAACATCAAATCCACTTGCAATCTCGCCAATTTTCAGCATATATACTTATTTTTGCCAAAATTCTCCTAATGCTGGAAAAAAAAAATTCTTTTCCAAGTTGACCCATTTCACTTCCTTTGTCATGCCCATCATTCTCAAAACCCAATTTTTGCACACTCATTCTATTTTTCACCCTCATTGCAATTTCCAAATGTGCAAATATTTTCCTAACATTGCTAAAATGCTAATCTTGTTATGCACTTTCCTTGGCATGTTTTTTGAGATTGTCTCACATCTACACCCTTGGAAGGCCATTCTCCTACCAATGAAAAATATTCCTTCTTCCAAGGGGAAAGCTATGAAGTACAAGTACCAAGGTGTGCTTCTAGCTACTGTGATTTTGTCAAATGTTGATGAGATTGAGGACACAAAGATCGAGCATGTTGACATGTCTGAGATTCTTGAATGGACTAAGAAACAACCCTTGGAAAATGGAATGAGATAAATTGTTTAGAGTAACATACATCTTGTGGCCTCATTTCTAGTAGCTACTCAAAATCCAAAATTTGTACTACAATTTTACTCTCACTACAACAAAGAGGATAAAAGTGTTTGAGATTCAAATGGTAATATAGTGATGATTTTGGATGTTTAATTTCTTGACAAGGAATTCTTATGCCCAAGTATTAACAACTATGCTAAAATTTCTAGAGAGTGTACATAGGCAAAGTATGACAACGATCATGATTTTTCCAAAAGGATCATCAACAGTAAATGGTTGAAGACCCCTAGACCAAGTGTCACAAGGTGGTCTAAGAATCCTCCTCACAATGATTTCATAGATGAAGTAAATGACCTCATTACTTTTCTCATAAGGGTACATGGTTTATCTACTTCATCAATATTTAAGGACTAGATGTACTTGTACATCAAGATTATTTTGAAGATGAAACAACAAATTTTATGGGGTGAAGAAATCAACAATGTTATCCATGAACAACTAACCATAGTGCTTACGAAACTGAAGCTATATATGACTTCCTTTTTGTCTATGTTGCAGTGGTAATGAGGAATTTTCTAGTTCTAACCATTGAGGGAGACATGAAGGTAATGTTGATGGTCAAAATGATAGAGCAACGTTAAAACAAAATATCACTACCCTATTTCTATTGAAAAAAATAAATAGCCTATAGCCACCTATCTTTTACGATCTCTGTAGTTGGTTCTCAATTGTGTTGATGTTGTTCAGTGGCCTATGCAGTTGTAATGATCAAGGGGCCTATTGGTAAAGGGTAAAAATTGCATAATGCAAACTAAATTAACATTTGGGGGGTGTAAATAAAATAAAAAAGATAGAATAGAGCGTAGGACAACAAATCATAGATGTAAATTTCCTTTAATTCAGACATACAAACTTCATAATGAGCATTTCTTCCAAACAACTAAAACCATAAAATGATACAATCCACATAAACCTCATCATCTGTGGGGATAAATCAATTATTACATTCCCTTGTTGGTCCATACACTGCCTTGATACAAGATTGTAAGCTCTTGTTGTAGTCAAGATGAGCTATGAGCACTAAAATGACAGGGGGAAGAGTGTGGCATGTGCTAGCCCAAATTAGACTATTATTTCTATCCTTCCAGTCACCTCTTCTACAAAATTCTCCAGAGTCAACTCCTCACAGTTGAATGATCCCAAATTAGTATTTGTAACATCGACCCATCTTGAATCTAACTTGCTAGTTGTAAGGGTTGCATCTTGGTATTTTTATCTCAAGGTGTAGGGTAACTTCTCCACCTTTATCTTCTTTGGATTTTCTCCCTTTGAGCTTTCAGCAACTTTTTCTTCCTTCTATGAAACATCTCAAGATATTCCAAACATTGTTTATTCCTGCAAGACAACCCTGGATTAGATCAATATAAAGCATGAATATCATCATTAGAAGGTTTACCTTTCATATTACCCTATCCTTCCCTAGGTAGCATTTTATACTTAGTGAAATTTGAAACTCATTGGAGACGAAACCAATAAAGGGATCATAATTGCAAAGCTTTTAGTATTGGTGAGATTGGGGTCGAGATCAACATTGGAACCGGGATTGGGATTAGAACGAAAACCGGACCTAATACATTATATAGTTCCAAGTCTTGATTCCATCTTGGTTCCACTTCCGCCAATGAAAAGGATATGGAGGAGATTCAAAACCTCATCGGGAGCAGGCACAGAACCGGTCATGAACTCATACCCACATACTTATGGATTGACTTCATCCCTAGCTCTGATTTTGCCACTTTATCATCAAATATGAAGAAAACTTAACCAAGCACCCATAGTGACTTAGAACGAGGTCATATGAGGGGATGACGAGACTTAAAATAAAGGCATGACTCCATTATTGATATGACTGAGGTAAGACCAAGTTATCTAGGGCACAATATTGTAAAGAAACAATACACAAACCCTAGTTTGTGTAACCCGTCGACTCCATAAATTAGAGCATCATCAACCCAAAACAAAAACCATTGAATTGGCATAGGAATAAGATCGAAGGGGTCCCTAACAGATTTCAAACCCTTTTAAAATGCTCAAGACCCCCCAAAAACAAAAACCTAAATGAAATTAGGGCACGACAATACGAATACCACCAAAATGAAAAACGATAGTAGACCGAAAAAACAAACAAAAAACAAACGAAAAGCAAACAGAAAATGACAGAAAAAGATAAATCAAAGAAGGAAAAACAAAAACGAAACAACAAAAGAAAATGAAGATTCATGAGGAAGCTCTCGCGAACGCACCAAGAACACAATGAACATCAAATGGGAAAAAACACGTGAAACGAAATAGAAGAAAACCACCTACCTCAAAACAGTACCAAATAGGATGAAAACTTGATCGGAATCCACTTGCAGGTGCTTTCCCTTTGACCAAATCATGCTTCTCTTCAAATTACTTTAGCTTTTTCTTGTTAACAATACGTTGAATAGTTGCAATGAGCCAAATAACCTTGATTAAGGTTTTGAATTCAATTTAGCATGTGTGAAGAGCCTGTAATTAATGCAATTAATATGGTAGGTCGAGCGCAAAATCAATGCAAGAATGAGCACATAGCTATCATGCACATCAAAAGTAAAGCGGGTGTGGGATCGATGTTGAGAATGAACAAGAAGCTTTACCAAAGTCGCTCATCCTTCACCAGCTCTGGATCTGAGGCAGAGAAGAAGACAACAATGGAATGGGGATGGAGTTGAGACAAAAACCAGACCAGGAAACCTTTTGCAAAGTTCCTGGTTCGAGTTCCTTTCCAGTTTCGTTCCCGCCAAAGACAAAGAAAAATGAAAAGAACAAAGGAGGTGAGACAAGAAGAAAAATTGGGATCAAGACCAAAGAAACTGAGCCCAAAACAAACAAAAGAACAAAACACAAAGGCGGAGGTGGAAGCGGAATGGGAACCTAACTTGGAATTCTAGAAAAAAAAATTGAATTCAAATTCTGATTCGATTTTGATCCCACCAAAAGGAAACAACGCTGACACAAGGAAAAAACAACATACAAAGGATGTGCGACCAAGGCGAAACCTATCCCAAATGAAACACCGAGAAATGAAAAAAACACAAGGGAAACAAACAGGAGCGGAATCGAAACCAAATTTGGAGAGGGAACATTTTGCAAAAGGTTTGAATTCATATTTTGTTTTGGTTCCGCTTCCGCTAGAACAAAAGAAAAGAAAGACTTAGGAGAAAAATAACAACTCCTAAGTCTCGAACAAAAAACCCAGGAGAAACAAAAACAAAGGGGGACCCATTTTGGCCAAAAATTAAAATGGGGTGGTTATGCAAGGCATAACAAATGGCGACTCAACTGGGAAAATGGTTTACCCATTTTCAAGACACTGGAGAATTCAGTCACCCAGAACCTTTGGTTCATGGATGTTTTACACTCAAGTATGATCAGTCATGGCAAACAAGGTTGAGTTGTAATCTCAAATGTAAATCAACATTAACTACTTTGAATCTGAGTGTGTGTATGTATGGGGCATTTGTTTTGGTAAAAACTCCTTCTACTTATTAAACAACTGTATTCAAGATTCAAGCTACATGATTTAAAACCTTTTTAACTGTCATGTAATGATATCCTGAGCATTGCTTCGCTTCCAGTCAAGCATCTATAGCCCCGATGGAGATACCTTTGGTTCTCTCAAAGCATTGCTCTATTGCCAGTCAGGCGTCCATAGCCCCGATAGAGATACTTGAACTACCCTTTTTGTATTGAGTTTGTCATCATTCAATGATTCTCTTTTCTTCTCATTTTTATAAGCTTTTCTTGAAGGAATTCTTTATTAGCTTTTCTCAATACTCAGATATAACAACCTGAAATTTGGGGTTGAGAACTACAATGGATTTCATGACAGTATCAAGATTTGAATTTTTCACTGAAGTCCAAAATACAGTCACCTAGAGACAAATGGGATTTTATGTAGAACATATGTTATTGTTTATTTTGTGACAAATTCATCTGTGGTTTATGAGATCTTTTACAATATACCTATTTGTGGTTAACCTTTCAGACCATTATATAAAAAGAACACAAGACACACGTCATGAAACAAAAAAATTCAACAGACATTCCTAAAAATAACTTAACCAAATTTTCTCCTAGTACTGTTAGTATACATTGAATAACCACTTTGAATTATGAAATAGATTGAAATCAAAGTCACCCAGAAACAAAAGGGACATAAACACCAACAATGACAAAAAAAACTCAAACCAAACAAGAAAAATAGAACAAACAAAAGAAACAAACCAACTAAATACATATATACATCCAACTAGAACATCAGACCCTCATGAACCAAAGTAATGTTTGAGAAATTGTCCATTGAATGGCAATGTAACATGCTCTCTTGTCAAAGTGCTCAACCAAAAATCATTCTCGCTAAGGATCTCGGTGATCTAATACAGACCCAACCAAAGTCGATCAAAATCTTGATGGTCCCCTTTCCTTTCCTTAGCTTTATCCCATAGTAGTACCAGGTCTTATATTCTGAAGGCTTTAATTTTTTCTCTCTTATCAAACCAACATTTGACAACAACTCGATGCTTAGAAAACTGTTGTAAAGCAGCATCTCTTTGTTCCTCCGGATTCAATAAACTGGCCATCTAACCTCTATCCTATCATCATTTGAGTAGAATTCTTACATAAACCTAAGAACATGTATATGTAGATGAATAGGAAAAATTGGGTCCTGTCCATAGACCCAATTTGAATGGAAAGTTTCCTAAAGCGGCCTTGATTTTTGTTCTATTTGCCCATAAGGCAAATCTAAGTTGAGTATGCCAATCTCTAGGGTTACTTTCTAACAACTTATTAATTACTTCCAACATATTTTTGTTTGTAGACTCAGCTACTCCATTCCCCTGTGGGTAATAATTAGAAGAATATTTTAACACAATTTTATGCTCATATTCCCATTGAATGAATTTTGCAGAAGAGAAAGTAGGGCCATTATCACATACCAGGGCAAACGGTACTCCAAACCCGGTAACGATTCATTCATTGAGTAATTTTTTGACCACCTCGATGATGTTGTTCTTACAAGGCTAAGCTTCAGTCCAACGTGTATAGTAATCGGTTGTCATCAAAATAAATTTGTGACCTGCAGAATAATTGGGGTTAATTACACCCAACAAAATCCAATGCCCATCGGGCGAATGGCCTTACCTCATAGACGGGTCGTAGGGGCATTGTTGGATTGTGTTCCCTAGATGTGGAAGTCTGACATGTATTAAATGTCCTTACATGTTAGTGAGCATCACATAATACATGATGTCAGTAGTGACTTGATCTCAAAATTTGGCGTGTCATGGAATCAGTAGAACCATGTCCAGTACCATTTCTACCATGAAATTTTGTTATGACTTGTTTCGCTTGTTGTTGATCAAGGAAACATAGATAGACACCCTCAAATTTCCTTTGGTACAAAGCTCCCCTTTGAGCATATAGTGGGAACTCTTCAGCATGAGTGCTCTCCTCTGAGTTCATCCCATTTGGACATTTGTTATTTAACAACAAAAAGATCAAACCAGCATACCATGGATTGTCTGTAAATGATTGTATCGTATACTGTTGACAAGTCATCTTAGCATCAACGTTTGCCATTGCCTTGGATAGGCCTTGTCCATAGACTAATTTCATTAGATGGATTTCAAGATCAAATTCTTGTAATATTGTCATCCACTTTCCTCGTCTCTCCCCAAGTTCACTCTGCATAAGAAGGGACTTTACAGCATGGTAAGGAACTATGGCAATAACTTAACTACAGAGGATATAATGTCGGAACTTCTTGAAAGCTCGCACAAGTGTAAAAACCTGTTTCTCCAAGGGCAGATACCTAACTTAGGAATTTTTTAATGGAGAACTCATTAAATAAGTAGGTCTTTGATCTCCTTCACCTTTTCGATGTGTCAAAACAACGTCACAAGAATGGTCATATGTAAAAGAATATATATAAAACGACTTCAGATAATCAGGGCTAGTTAAAATGGATGCCTTTGAAATAAACTATTTAATTTGTGAAAGTGTAGATTTAGCCTCATTACTCCACTAATCTTAGCATCTTTCTTCATCATTTTGTTGAGGGGTTTGACGATCTCCACAAACCCAGTTATAAATTTTCTTACAAAATTTATCTTTCTAAAGAAAGATCTCATTTCCTTTTTACTATCTGGCATGGTCAACTTGAGAATGGATTCCACTCGATCAGGGTCAATTGATATTCCTTGCTCTAATATTATGTGACCCAGGAGCTTCCCTTATGAAACCTTGAATATGCACTTCTTTAGATTAAGAGAAACACTTTTGAAGGACCTTTGACAGTTCTGCAACTTGGTTTTCTCTATTCTTTGAGAACGTTATCAAATCATCCATGTAGATGATAATGCATTTACCTATTAGATCTTTGAATTCCATGTCCATTGCATGTTGAAATGTGGCCCTAACATTGATGATATCAAATGGTATCCTTCAATAAGAAAATGTCCCCCACTTGGTAGTGAAGGCAGTTTTCATTCTATCCTCATGATTGACCAATACCTGATTGTATCTTGAATATCCATCTAGGAATGACATCATTTGTGAACCATTCACTATTTGCAGCACCCTTTCAAGGGAAGGGAGGGGATAATTGTCCTTCTCTAAAGCTTTATTCAGATTTCTAAAGTCGACACAATCTAATTTCTCCACTCTACTTACGAACAAGGACCAGATTAGCAACCCAGGTTGAGTGCCTTACTAAAAAAATTATCCTTGTCGACAACAACTTTAGTACCTCCTTAAGAATCAGAAGTTCGATGAGACCATTAATTGGGAATTTCTTATGTCATAATGGCTTTGCTTCAGGTTTCTGTGGGATGGTGTCCATGATCACTGAAGTGTCGAAAGTCTTCAAATCTGCATATCCCTAGGCTATTGTTGCAATATCTCTTTTCAACACTCCCAAGATTCTATCTTTGATTTCCTTGGGACGGGGTTTACTGATAAAAAATTTCTTCTCTGGCCCTGAATCTGCCAATTTATACCTCATATTTCCCTCCTTCGGTATTTGTAAGCACTTTCTCATGAGCTCGAGGATCAGAATCAAAAATTATTTCCAATGCCACCATTCCTTTAGGAATGCTCCTAGATTTCAGGTTCATTATGCCTTCTGCATCACAATTTTCTGGATCCCAATCTCCTTGATCTTGGTCAGATTCATCAATGATTTGACCTTCAAACACCTCTAAAATCACGAGGAAAGCAATAATATGTTCATCATCATCAAACACTTGGAAATTTTTGACGTTGTCAGGGTTAGCAGGGATGGAGACTAATTCAACAAAGAATATTTTTAATTTGGAATCTTGCATGGGCTCCAAAGTACTCACCACAATAGCCAAGGCATTTGTGATTTGATTATCTTCTCTGGGAATCAATTTGATTCCAAAAGCATCGAAATCTTCTATCAGATTCCATACCATGTTCCTGTTGTAGCCAACCTCTTATTATGACATGTATACTAACTATGGACTTGTTTAATGATTACCTCAGAGTCTCCCATGATTTTCAGAGCTATGATCTTCTTCTAATGTGCAAACATTAGTCCTCTAGCAAGTGCTTCATATTCTGCAACGTTATTAGTGCAACCAAACTACAACTTGTAACAAGAAAAATATTTTTTTCCTTTTGGATTTGTTAGTTCAACTCCAGCTCCACTCCCTGCTTTAGACTTAGAGCCATCAAATTTAAGGGTTCAGATTTGGTCTAGGGTTGGGGTTGCCTTCTTGGGGCGAATAGTGGGTGTTTGTTTGTGCAGAATAAATGGTGGTTCAGACTAGTTCAGCATATCAGGCCCAAGAGTCTGGTGCAACTGATGTTGATCGGGTTCTTCACTCAAATTTGAGACTTGTGTAGGAATTTCTCCCTACACCTAACCTTGATTGACACCCCCAGAATTGGTCATCTTCTCAAGCAATCCCTTGGGGATTGGAAGATTAGTAGGGGTGGGTGTGTTGATCAATTTTTGAGATTGGTCAGCCTCATCATGTGAATCAAACAATAAGACCTCAATCTGTACAATACGGGGAATGACTTCATTCTTGGTATGATCATTCCTCATCAAGATAGTCACATCTCTAGCTTCAAATGGGAACTGGCCCAAAGGTGTTCTAAGGTGAGGTTCATAATTGTCCCCTGACTGACAGACATGATTTAGAATATTTACACAGGGTTGACATTTCAACTCAGAATGACTCTGGTAATGGACCCTACACCAATTTGGGAGTAATAGACTCCACAAGTCAATGCCATTTCCTAGAACTAGCCTGTCTTGTTTTAATTTCCTCATCAGAACTTGGTGATTAACAGTGGTCGTATCATCATTGTGTTCCAAAGGTTGTGGGTGTTTAGGATTGACTATTGAAAACATCAAAAAAAAATCTTCTCTCCTATACACTCCCATCTCAGTTTCAAAATATGCTACCTCATTAGGACAATCATACTCAGTGATCATGTGTTTCAAATGGGGTTCACTTTTTCTCCTAATTTGGGTTGCACCCCTTTCCATGGGAGCCACATATGTGAGAAATCCATGGAAAGATAACCTCCAAGACTTTTCATCAAGTATTGGCTAAGCAACATGTTGTATGTTTCAAGTATATCAGCCACCTGAATATCTATATATGTTTGGATCTATGGGTCTGATCCAATTTGCACATGCATATTCTTTAGTTCACCAATGATATTAACCTTAGTTTTTTCTAATTGTATCACTTTCTCGCGAGTCTAGACCGGACTTAATCCCAACTTTTTAGAAATAGAAAAGGGAATGACATTACTCGAGGCTTCGGAATCTAAGAGACAATTGTGTAGATTCTTTCCATAAATTCTTAAGCTTCAAATAAATGGGGGTGTCCCTGTCTTACCTCTGTACAAGATTGCATTCATATCATTGGTTGGAGTTTCCCTATTCTTTCCTTCTGACTTATCTGCCTCCTCCAAGGCTTTCAATACAATATCACGTTGGGTAGGGCACCACTTTAAAATGTCAAAAAATGACAGAGAGGTCCTTTGTTTTTGCATTTCTAAAACGAAATCAAATTCTATATCCTTATTCCTAGGAAATCAAGGAATAGGAGTAGAGTTACCTTTTCTATGTGAATCGGATGGGCCTTTCGATGGAGGCGAATTTTTATCAACATTTTGATTCAGAGGAACCATCACATTAGGAGGGGTGGATGTAGTAAATGGCCCCTTGTTCTAATTACTCGAGAAATGGCCTCCCTTGGTTTGAAATGCCTAAGAATCATAAGTGTCTTCCTCTGGTTCATTCTCTCCCTACATGGTAAACTGGTATCATTCATCAATGGTCTCAAAAGTCATGGTTGTATCCATTGATCCACTACCATGGTTGGGATTTCCTTATGGCTGGTGGGAGTCAACTTGTGCTATCTTGGCAACCTTTTCCATTTCAATGCAATTAACTTTAGAATGTAAATCAGTGTCATGCAACCTGCACCAATTCGTCATGAGATTCAAATCTCTAACATTTTCAATATGAGGCTTGTCCTCGTTGGATTGATAATTGTGGGATACTCCCCCATTATTTGGTCCAATATTTCACTACCTAGTATTGTTTGATCTCTGATTATATCCCATGTTTTGGTTCTAATAGTTTTGATTAGGGAAATTTTGACCTTGAAAATTCCTTTGGTTTTGATTGGAATTCTTATTGGAATCATTGTTCTGATTGGAAAACCCTACCTGGTTTGTATAACCCTGATTTTTGTATCCTTGATTTTGATTTTGGCCCAAGGATGGGTTTAGTTTAAGTTGAGCCATTTCATTAGTCACTTGAGATAAATTCTTCTTCAAATTTTCTACCTTTGAAGTCAACTGGGAGGTATGCTCATTTTCTGTAGAATTTACAATAGGTGAGTGAGTTGTAGGATTAGACCCTCCAGTGAAATTTTGTGAGTTTTGAGCTTGTTGGGATGGATCCAAAATCCCCCTGTTAACCCATGGTTGTGGGGAAGGTGTTTGTGACTCAAATAACGGTCCATAAGTAGAGCGAGACATCCCTGGGACTGTATTGAATAGTGGACTTGGATTAGGCATCGAAGGGTATCCCAAGGGATGAAAAAATCCTCTGAGGTTGCTTGACTGCAAATTTATTTGTTGTTGCAATTTAATATCTAGGTGATACAACTTGGACAATGAATCAATATCTACTGCAAGATAGGTCCTTTGCAGAAATAAACCAATGAATGGGTCTATGGATTTCAAGTAGGATCTTATGGCAATGTTTTCGGCCACCAGATAAGGATCTTGCAACCGTCTATACATTCTTTGGAAATGAGTATTAAAAAGGGGTAATGGCTCATGTGGTTCCTTCCTAATCATGGAAAATTGGTGATATAAGATAGTCCTATGTACATAGACCCAAAATTGATTGATAAAGGCATCCTTTAAGTTTGTCCAACTTAGGATGGATCCAATGGGTAAGTTCAGATACCAATTATAGGCCATATCCCCTAAAGAATAGGGAAACAACCTACATGCAACATCATGATGGGCTATCTGAGCTCGTGTACAAGAATCTCTAAATACCTGTATGTGCTCTTCAACACTTCATGATTCTGCATGGGAGTACCTAGGATAGAATTTCTTAGGATTCTTAGGCATCTCATGAATGCCACCGGGAATAGTTCCCAATGGGGAAGGGTTATTTGCAAAGAATGCCATGGTTGGTAGTGGATTTGGCTATGCCAGTGGTAATATTGGTGGAAATCTAGGTGGAATGGGTGGTGGTGTTAAATCCCTACAAGTTTTGTGTCAAGTAGGCATTCGGGGTTTGAGAAATGGGTCTAGATTTGCAAAGGATCTGAGAATTCTTTCGAACCTTTCTAGTGAAAATGACCCGATTCGCTCCAGTTTATTCCTTCAGGCCCTCCTTCTAGCGCCAGTTTTGTTGATGGTCAAAATGATGCAACAACATTAAAACAAAATATTATTACCCTATTTCTCCTTAAAAAGATAAATAACCTATAGCCACCTATCTTCCAAGGTTTATGTAGTTGGTTCTCAACTGTGTTGATGTCGTTCAGTGGCCTATGCAACTGTAATGTTTAAGGGGCCTATTGGTAAAGGGTATAAACTGCATAATGCAAACTAACTTAACATTTGGGGGGTGAAAATAAATAGAAAAAAAGATAGAGCAGAGCGTAGGATAGAAAATCATAAATGTAAATTTCCTTTAATTCAGACATACAAACTTCATAATGAGCATTTCTTCCAAACAACTAAAACCATAAAATGATACAATCCATAGAATACTCTATACCACTACATTCATTCAAAGTGCTAATTCAAGACATACAATCATTCATCATCATTAAAATTTTGAAACCAAACCATAACATATCACCAGCTTATTACTAAAATTTATAGATCAACAAATACAAAGAAATTCCATTCATAGATAACTCAATGAAATATGAGACATTTATGCACAACATTCACTAGCATATGAATGATTATTGTTCATTAACATTTTCATTGAAATTCATTATGGAAATAAAATAAACTTTATTGAAAACTTGTAAAAATGTCTAAGTATCTTTGCATAAAAACTGTAAAAGCTTCTGAAAAATTATAAAACTATCCTAGATCTCTCTTTAGGTGGCCAATCCTTGCTTCAATGAGCCGACCTTTACAAAAAGGAGAGAAATTCTACATATAGGAATTTTTTGCACTAATTCCTCTAATCAAAAATTCAGATCCACAAATCATGGAGCAACTGGGGCAACGTAGAGTGACTGTCCATCATGATCTTCAATTGCAAATTGATCATCCCTTGTCAAAATCTGCACTCAAGAGGGGCAAGATGGAACTGCTAGGATGTCCAGTTGAACTTGTGTCATAATCCTACAAAATAGGAAAGGGAGTTGTCTAGCTATTCGTGCCTTTTTGATGCTCATTTGGCAAAGGGATATGTCGTTGCCAATTCATTCTTGTGTTTTTTGCTCAAGTATGTACTCATCATAATTAGTGAACATTTTTGAAGTGCATCCATCTTTGGCCCGTCCACCCAACTATCTTCAAACTATTATTTTTATTTCAGCATAGACAAACTCTTGGATATCTCCAAGTTTAATAGGCTTCCTTCTGGCATCCTTTACTTCTTCCTTGATATCCATGAGCCTATCCATCAAGATTTCATCGCCATCATCCCCTTTTTGCATTACCTCCTCAAATCTACCACTCCATTTCTCTTTATGTTTATCAAGAAGGAGGCCATTTGTTACAAGGATGTCTTCATTAACAAGTATAGCAATACTTGCTCCCAACTCCTCAACTTGCTCATGTAGATCCTTTCCAGCCTGTGACACCTCATTCCTATGTCCATAAATGAATGAAGATCATAATCTAATAATGTTGATGGTATTTTTAATGAATTCTGCATTATCCTCTTCAAGAATGGATTGTTCCAACAAGGTTTGTATTGGCAGTTTATTGATATCTTTCAACTTCCTTGCATACTCTGTATATTCCTCGTCTTGTTTTCCAAGAGTCTTAATATGTGAAACCATATCATTAACCAATTCTAGTGCACTTTCATGAGCTTTACAACTCTCAACAAGTAAATCATCTACTTCTTGATTCAACCTAGTAATCCATCTATCCATCATTCTCACCTTATTCCTCATTTCAACAAGGTTGTATGCCTCTTTCTTACTTAATAAAACTAGTGTCTCAGAAGCAGAAAATTGTGAAGAAATAGGAGAAGACAAATATTTCAAAAATTTATGCAATTGTTCTACCTGCTATTTGAGCTCATCCTTCCTTTGCTTGTCCTTTACCATTCTTGATTTGGTGGAAGACGCTACAATACCAATAAGATCCATTTGTTGTTTCCTTGTAAGTCTTCCCAAATTCATTTTGCCTAGCTGATAGTCACTCAATTGCATCTCTTGTTTATCTTTGTCCACTATAAGAATGGTACATTTAGCTAAAATATCCCCAATATTCGTCAACCTAGTAGAATGAAGAACTCTAGCCCTTTTCTTGGGCCTCTCCTTCTCAATATCTTTCACCACATTATCCCAGTTAATGGGTTGGGGTTGTACTATCTTTTTTCTTTCCAAATTAAGTTTTAACCATGTTGGGGCAGCAGGAGGAGTTACCATGTTTCTCTCCTCCTTGCTTCTAACATATCATCTCTTTGTTTCTCTAACTCCTTGACCTTTGCCCACATTTTAGCAGCTTCTTTCTCTTGTTTAGCTTTCTCTTCTTCTTCAAGTCTTCTCAATTCGAACTCTTCTTCTTCTTTGTTTCTTTGAGCTTCCTTTATGGATCTGAAGTTAGCCTCAATGGCTTCTCTTTCTCTCTTTTTTTGAGCCTTTTCTTCTTCCAGTTCATGGATTTTCTACAACAAAGCTAACTTATCTCTTTCTTCTTTAGCTTTCCGCTTTGTTTCCCTTTGTTGCAGCAGAAGATCTTCTTTTTCTTTTTTTTTCTTGCCAATTCTTAAGCTTTTTCCTTAGCTTCTAATTCTTGTTTCCTGGCCAATGCATCATCTTTAGCTTTAGCCTCAAATTCTTGTTGTTTTGTTATTTCATCATCTTTAGCTTTGGCATATGCTTCTCTCTTTACATCCTCAAAAAGCTTCCATTGGTCCTCTAGAGTCAGGACATGCTCGGTCTCAACACCTTCAATATCTTCAATGGAAGCAGTCATAAGAGGCTCATTATTTGATTGTGTAGCCTCTCAATTAGTATTTATGTCATGAATTTCAATCTCCTTTTCTTTTCCCCTCAGAGTTTTAGCTTGCTCATGTAGGGTCCCTACAGGTACTTCTTCAGAAGATTTTTCAGGGAGAGGAGGATGTGATGAAGATCCTTCTCCAGTTGTTGTAGTTTCCAAACCTAATGATTCATGGGTTTCTTGAATGGGTACTTCTGGAACAACATCTCCTCTAGAGATAAGAGGCAAATATTTCAATTTCTCTTTAGGAGTTGTCCTCCTCTTAGTTATTTTGTAGCCCTGGGTAGCTCCTGTCTTTCTCTTCTTTGAAGTTTGATCCTATGGCTCCTTTATCCTCATAACTACCCATTGGATACTTTTATCCATCACTTTCCTAGAAATTTTTTAAATATCAATAAATTCCTCCTCACCCCAGTTTATTGGGTCCAAGTTATTGGTGCCTATCTTTCCTACTTCATATCCAGGGTCCAAAATTACACCATCATCCAATAGTGTATCAGGAATGTCTTCCTTCACCCCATACTCAATCATTTGTGGGATGGTCAGCCTTTCATAGCTCCTCCTCCTAACATCATAGTCATCTTGTTAATCAATCCAAAAATCTTCCAACAAATTGTAATGTTTATAAAAAATGATGGGATTTAGACCATTCATCTTATGCTCCAGATAAAAGTGTTTTCAAGTTGTATATAATCCTAACTTCAAGTAACTCAGTTCTTCACATACCGCCTTTGCAGCCAAATTATGAAGGTAGGAATATTCTCCCAATTTCATGGGGAACTTGTGGCATCCAGGGTTATGTTTGTTGGCAAATTTTGCATGACTCCCATAGCTTGGTATATGAATTCCATGAGGACAATCCTATCATTGAAACATCTTGGGAGTAGGTGAGGATGTCCATCAAACCCTACCAACCTGAAGTAAGAGAACTTGGGGTATTGGATATACCAATGCCCCCACTCAGCAATGAGAGCCATGGCATCTCTACTCAACTTGAATCTAGCATCCCCAATCAATCGGTTGATGATGACATAAAGGAATGCATCATTGACCCTTTTCTAGTGCAACTCTTATTTTTGCAAAGTCAATTGATCATAATGATCCCATACCTTCTTATGTCTAGGGGCTTCTCCCAATATTCCCACTGCATTTAACCCAGGAAAAATACCCATCCTTGTAGCAACATATATAACATAGGAGTTCATAAAGAAGCTCTTTGTTTGCCTCACCCTCAACATTTGATTGTGCAAATTATCAGATAAGATCATGCCCCAATCAAATTATTGCTTGCCATCAAAAATAGCTTCAATGAATGGGAACGCCCATTCCTTGAAGCATGTCTAGTTCTTCTTTCCAAACACCCTGGAAAGCATCAAAATCAAATCATCAAATTCCTTCTTGAAGTATCCCCTCTTGGGTTGTTAAAGAACCTTGGTTAAGGACTTCTTCTCAATCCTCAACCACTTCTTGTTCATGTGGGATCTATTGACTTCATTATTTTTATTGAATATTTCTAATGCTTCTGCTTTAGTCACTTGCTTGGGGTTCTTTGGGGTAAGTGCATTGAACATAAACCTCATCATCTATGGGGATAAATCAATTATTGCATTCCCTTATTGGTCCATACATTGCCTTGATATAGGATTGTAAGCTCTTGTTGTAATCAAGATGAGCTTTAGGCACTGAACTAACAGGGGGAAGAGTGTGACATGTGTTAGCCCATATTGGCCTATTCTTTCTATCCTTCCAGTCACCTCTTCTGCAAAAGTATCGAGAGTCACCTCCTCATAGTTGAATGATCCCAAATTATTATCTCTAACATCAGCCTATCATGAATCTAACTTGCTAGTTGTAAGGGTTGCATCTTTGTGTTTGTATCTCAAGGTGTAGGTTAGTTACTCCACCTTTATCTTCTTTGTATTTACTCCCTTTGAAATTTTAGCAACTTGCCCTTCCTTCTGTGAAACATCTCCAGATATTCCAAAAATTGTTTATTCTTGCAAGACAACCTTGGATTAGATCAATAAAAAGCATGAATAGCATCATTAGAAGGTTTACCTTTCATATTACCCTGTTCTTCCCTAGGTAGCCTTTTATACTTAGTGAAATTTGAAACTCATAAGAGATGGAACCAAGAAAGGGATCAGAATTGGAAATATCTTAGTAGTGGCAGGATCAGGGTTGGGATCAACATCAGAACCGAGATCAAGATCGAAACAAAAATCGGATCCGGTACATTACATAGTTCCAAGTCTTCATTCCATTTTATATCTTCTTCCACCAGTGAAAAGGATGTGGAGTAGACTCAAAACCTCATCGGGAGCATCCTTGGAATCGATCATGAACTCATGCCCACAAACTTATGGATTGAGTACATTCCTGGCTTCGCTTCTATCACTTTATCATCAAATATGAAGAAAACTTAACCAAGCACCCATAGTGACTTAGAACGAGGTCATATGAGGGGATGAGGAGACTTAAAATAAAGGCATGACTCCATTATTAATATGACTGAGGTAAGACCAAGCTGGCTAGGGTATAATATTGTAAAGAAACAATACACAAACCCTAGTTTATGTAACTTATCGACTCCAGAAATTAGGGCATCACAAACCCAACATGAAAACCATTGAATTGGCATAGGAATAAGATTATAGAGGTCCCTAACAGATTTCAAACCCCTTTAAAATGCTCAGTACCCCCCAAAAACAAAACCCTAAATAAAATTAGGGCACGACAATATGAATACCACCAAAATGTGAAAATGACAACAGATCGAAAAAAACAAATAGAAAACAAATGAAAAGCAAACAGAAAACGACAAAAAAAGATAAACTAAAGAAAGAAAAACAAAAATGAAACAATGAAACAAAATGAAGTTTCACAAGGAAGCTATCGCGAATATTCCAAGAACACAATGAACATCAAATGGGAAAAAAATATGCGAAATGGAACAAGATAAAACCACCTGCCTCAAAACGCTACCAAACAGGATGAAAACTCGATAGAAATTCACTTGTAGGTGCTTGTAATTTTATTTCGTGTGTGTGAAGAGCTTGTAATTAATGCAATTAATGTGGTTGGTCAAGCGTGGAATCAATGCGGGAATGAGCACATAGCTATCGTGCACATCAAAATTAAAAAGGGTGCAGGATCAAAGTCAGGAATGAACAAGAATCTTTACCTAAGTCTCTTATCCTTCACCAATTCCGGATCTAGGGCAGGGAAGAAGACAACAACGGAATGAGGATGGAGTTGGGACCAAAGCCAAACTAGGAAACCTTTTGCAAAGTTCTCGGTTCGGGTTTGTTTCTGGTTTTGTTCCCGCCAAAGACAAAGAAAAATGAAAAGAACAAAGGAGGCGAGACGAGAAGACAAAGCAAGATTGAGACCAAAGCAGCGGATCCCAAAATAAACAAAAGAACAAAACACAAAGGTGGAGGTGGAAGTAGAACGGGAACCTAACTTGGAATTTTGGCAAAAGTTTTGAATTCAAGTTTCGATCCGATTCTGATCCCACCAAAATAAAACAACATCAACAAAAGGAAACAACATAATACAAAGGAGATGGGACCAAGGTGAAGCCTATCCCAAATGAAACACCGAGAAATGATAAAAACATAAGGGAAACAAACGGGAGCGTAATCGGAACCAAATCTGGAGAGGGAATCTGGTGGAGCTTTTAATTTCCTCCCCTTTGTGCAGTACGTTTTATTCATTGGTTCTAATTGGTCGAGTTTTGGGTTTTACAAACGGGTCCTGGTCACGATTTTATTTTCGCATGTTGACTTGTCATTGACGGTGGCCGGTTGTTCAAGTGAAATTTTAACCCCTTTGAGTCATGAGTTAACCGACCACTTTTCACTTATCCCGTCGATCTTTTGCGTCTGACTTTTTCTTTTGATTTAAAGCGTCAGGTTGGTAAATGTCTTAGGATTAATTCCTAAATTTATGCATAGGCCTTAAGGGTCTTGTCCCCGTCCACCTAGTCAGTCCCTTTTCTACAAATAACCTTTTTCGCATGTGCAGATTATGCAGTCATCCGATGACATGATCTGCAACATGGTTGTTTCTCGCCAACCTCGCAGGGTCATCTACTGACGTAATCAAAGTTGAGTGAGGCGTGCGAGATGCTGCCATTTGTCGCATATGATGGTGGGGGCCACCTTTTGTTCATTAACTGATGATGGACGTCGGTGTTGATAGTTTTATCTTTACTAACACATCATGGTCGTCGCTGGCTGACCTCACGCAATTAAAACTTCAATTTTAATAATGTTGCGAGGTGTGCGAGCTGATGACGCATGGACACATGTGTTGTATGATGAACGAGCGGGGTGGGACCCATTATGTGCTGAGGTGGAGACTAGTGGATGTTCTCTTGTCCACCTAAGGACTGATGATGCAAGTGTGGCATTTTCAAACTTCTTTGACCTGATCTGGGTCATTCTTGTGACCAACATGGTTTACGATCTACGGTTGGCATTTGAAGTAGGTCGTTACTGTACCATAGTCATTTTATCTCTCACGAGTGAATAGTGATGGTCGAGTTTGACTCTGCGCCCATAATTAAATGTCAAAATATAAACATATTGTTATTCTTGTACTGTATCACAACATCAAAGAAGAATTGTCTGGAGTTGAGTAAAGCAGGCCAATTGTCATGATTATCCAGTCTCATTGCCTTCAGCATTCTGCAAATCAAAACCGTAAGTGCCCATATGTCATTTTCTTATGATTTCAGAGGTTTTGTGATTCCTTAAGAAAATTTTGCAATTGCTTCATATTCCATTTTAGAAGGATTGCTTGTGTAGAGTTGTTTCAAGAACTGGTCTAGATAATTGCTGAGAATTTTAGAATTGTAAGGTGTTTTTTGTTTAAAGATATAAGTGGGGAATTTCAATTACTGGCCATTTGAAAATAAGAAAACCCTAGTTTGGGTTGTTATCTATCTGAGATAAATGGCACCCAGGGCACGAACTGTTGGTTTTGAAACTATGACCAGGTCCTTTTCCCAAGATGTTATTGATTTTCTAAATCCCTCTACAAGTAAGAGGTAGGAGGGAAAGATATTGTTCTATGGGCCCTTGCTTTTGGAAGGGTTAGTGGACAAGCAGTGTGCAATTCGAGATGTTGAATTACCATATACTGGGTGGCAGTTGTTTTCCAACTAGTTTGGGAACATAAATTTGGTAGTCCCTTTGTGTAATCCATGGAGATTGGACTTGGGTAAGTTGGTGGTACCTAATGTCTATGAGGATGTGGACTTATTGAAGGATGTTACTACGAGGTATGACCCTATGGCCCGAATTGTCAGAACACATGCTGGTAAGGAAATGATCAAAATAACTAGAGAGGAAATCATAGATATTTTTAGTTTGCACAAATGGAGTCTAGATATGATCCATGTCAACCTAGAGGTTTTTAGGGAAGAGTATAGAAACACCAAAGGTTTGTTTAGAACATCCCTTTTGATACCCCATTTGGCTATGTCGGGAAGAGGAAAGAACCAAAAGAAAGTGGTAATTGGAAAGAATGAACCTGAACCTTTTCCAATGGACTATTTCGCCATCTACTTCAAGAAGACTGTTTATGCATTATGTCAGGTCCTGGAGATCAACTTGAAGAATACCCTGCCTATCGAAGTGATGTATATGGTTGTAAACCTCCAGCACCCGGGTTATAATGTGGTATATAATTTTTCCACTTACCTTGCAGAGAAAATGCACTTAGGTTTCGTGATCTTGAGGCAGGGGAAGAATTGGGTTGGATTCAAGTGGTTTTCCTTACTAATCCACATGTTTCTATATAGGGGTCAGACAGTGTTCAAAAAAGATATGCAATTGAGGAAGAGAGAAGGTGATATTGAGATGCATGTCCAATATTGGACTAGGGTCCTAGACATGCATGATCATAAGTTTGATTATGTGGCGTTCCATAATACTTTTGGGTCCAAGTTAAGGAAGGCCTTGGTCTTTGATCCCCCCAAGATTCCAAAGGAAATTCATGATTTCCTGAGGCCTATGGAGAGGAGACCCAAATTGAATTTAATGCATAAATGGAGAGATATTATCCCCTATGACAACATAATAATCTTCAGGGTTTTCGGCCCCAACACTACCCTGTATGTTCTACCAAGGGAGGTGCCCCTTAGAATGGGTTTCATAGAAATCATGAGGCAGTTGGGAGCCACTCAAGACTTCCATTTTCCAGTTGAACAAAAGAAGGGGTCATTTTTCCCTGAATATATAGCTTTTGCTGATTTTGTCATTACAAAGGGAGGGTGGAAGGACTTGTACTTATTGCTCAAGCCTTATAGGCTAAAGACTATACGCCCCAGGAATCATGATCCTAAGGGTTTTATCTCCCAGATGAAGGCAAAGCATCAGACTGGAGTCTTTGTCCACAACTTTTACTTTCCTGAGGATATCATTAGGAATATTTTTGATCTAGACTTACAAGATGAGAGAAAGGCAATGTTCATTCCCTATTCTAAAATGGTGAGAAGTAAACAGGAGAAATTACCTGGTTTTGATCCTATACCTAGTGTCAGAGATGAGTTTAGCAGGGCAATGTATGCTCTTGATAACTTTGAGAGTTTGGTAGGATTTTTAAAAGATGAACGGATTGTGGAGGAAAAGGGAAAATCACAAACTACCGAGGAGTGCCCTGAGGTAAGATTAGAGGAGAGGCCTACCTATCAGTCCCAAAATATGATAAAGTAATTTTCTAGGAGAAGGGGAAGTAACGCTGAGGAGGCTGCTAAGAATGATGCACCATCTTCATTCGGTAAAGCGGTAAACTACAGAAAAAAAAACATTTCTCACCAAGTCTTTGGAATCAGAGGCCTAGAACTGGAAGTTGAGACATAAAATCTCAACAAGCTCCCACTTGGTGAACACTTCTAGCTCCCTCAAGACTCTGGTAAAACTCACCGACAATCATAGGCCCCAAGGCCCATTGATTGTGTGCACCATCTAAACTTATGTGTGCTAACCAGCTTCGTCAATGCATCTGCAAAATTCTTCAAGGTCTCAACCTTTTCCAAACTGACCTTCCCATCTTCAACCATATCTCTCACAAAGTGAAACTACACATCAATGTGCTTCATTCTGGCATGAAAGGTCAAAATCTTTACCAAACAAATGGCACTCTGACTATTACAATAGATTGTAATATGCCCAACATTAAATCCAATGTCTAAACACAAACACCTCAACCAAATAGCTTCCTTGCACGCGTGTGCTGCTACCATGTACTCTACCTCTGTCATGGATAAAGCAAATACAACCTATCACTTGCTCATTCAATTGATTGCTAGACCATTAAGCATGAACGTATATCCACTGGTGGATCGCCCGCTGTCAATATCCCTTGCCCAATCAAAATCAACATATCCTTGAATGTTGAGTGTTCTCTGTGATGCAACCAAACTGCCATGGTAACACAAAGCATAATATGAAGTCCCCTTCAAATACCTGAACACTCTCTTCACAACATCCCAATGTGATTTACCTAGATTTTCCATAAAATGACTTAGAAATCCCACTGCTTGGGCAATGTCGAATTTCTGGTACCACATTCTAGGAGATTGCTTCAAACCATACAAAGATTTATTTAACTTACAAACCAGATTTTGTTTACCTCTTTCAACAAAATGCTTAGGCTGGGACATATAGATTTCTTCTTCCAGCTCACCATGGAGAAATTTTTTCTTCACATCCATCTACTCAATTTCAAAGTCATACACAGTTGCCAATGACAACAAAAATCTAATAGATGTCAGCTTTGCTACAGGGGAAAAAATATCTCCATAATCAATTCCCTCAATTTAGGAAAATACCTTTGCAACCAGTCGTGCCTTATACTTCTCAACACTGCCATCAAGACCTATCTACCTTTTGAATATCCAATTACAACCAACAAAAATTTTCCCTTTAGGCAGTGGTATCAAATCCCAGGTTTCATTCTTCTTTAATGAAACCATCTCTTCATTTATGGCTTCCAACCAAGAATTTGAATCAATCATGTTGATTGCTTCTTTTACAGTCCTAGGCTCATCAGTCCTAGTAATTAAGGCATATGAAAAGTTCAAATCTAACAATGAGAAACCATACCTTTTAGGTTGCCGCTTTTCTCGTGTAGATCTCCTTATAGGCTGAGGTTGTGGTTCTTCATCATCAGAACTCTCAGAGCTGCTTGAACTCTCCTCAGTCTCAGGTACACCATGCAACTCTTCCCTTTCTAGAGTTTAAGAAATCTCAACTGCATCCTTCTTCTTGTCTTTCTGATCTATCTCAAACTACTGATCACTTACTGAAGGTTTCAGCTCATGAAATATCACGCTTCTTCTATACAGAACCTTCTAAGTAACAGGGTTCCAAATCTTGTATCCATTCATACCAACTCCATAACCGATGAGAATACACTTGATAGCCTTGTTATCCAATTTTGATCTCTTTTCATTTGGCACATAAACATATGCCTCACAACCAAAGACATGAACATGCCTCAGAGAGGGCTTCTTACCAGATCGTGCTTCCAAAGGTGTCTTATCAACAAGAGAAGAGCAAGGAGATCTATTTACTAGATAACATAATGTAGACACAACCTCAGCCCAAAACTTTTGCTCCAGACCAAAACCACTCAACATACTCCTTGCCTATTCCATCAATGCCCTATTCAACTTTTATGCAAGTCCATTTTGTTGTGGAGTGTAAGGTGTGGTTTTATGTCTTTTAATTCCATGATCAGTGCAGTACCTTTCAAAATCTGCAGAACAAAACTCACCGTCATTATCTATCCTTAAACATTTAATTTTCCTTCCAGTTTGATTCTCTACCAAAGATTTAAATTCTTTAAACCGGCTGAACACTTCTGATTTACTTTTAAGGAAGTATACAAATGCCCTTCTTGAATAGTCATCAATAAAAGAAACATAATATCTAGACTTCAATAACAAAGGAACATTAACTGGACCAAACACATCTGAATAAACATAATCCAGTATACCAAAAGATTTATGAGGATTAGAATAAAATGAAACACAACGCTATTTTCCATAGATACAATGTTCACAAAAATCAAACTCAATTTTACAATCATCAAGCCCTTCTACAAGATTTTTATTCTTCAAGGTTTTTAAACCTTTCTCACCTATGTGAACTAGTGTATGATGCCATAACATGGTCTTCTCTGCAGGGAGTTTTACCTCCAAAGTATTTGCAGACAGAGAAGAGTCTTCATCTTTCTCTACATGGACAACATTGCTTGACTTTGTAGAGACACTGTTACATTGAACAAGACATGCATCCAACTTGTACAGAGTGCTAGTACAGACACCCTTAGCCAACACCATTGCACCTCTAGCCATTTTACATCCTTTACTTGAGAAAGAAACTTCTACACCAACATCATTTAACTTATTTACAAAAAGAAGATTTTGAGCCAGACCTGGAATGTGGAGTATGCCACCAATCCCTTTGACTCTTCCATCAGGAAACTGAATTCTGATTCTTCCTCTGCCAACTATCTCCAACATTGAATCACTTTTCAGGTACACCTTTCCACTGTCATACTTCTCGTATTTGGAGAACCATTCTCTATGGGACGTCATGTGAAAGGATGCACCTGATTCAACCAGCCAGACATCATCTGATGCTTGAGTTGCCAAGGCTGCAATGAAGGCATTTGTATCACTTTGAGAAGAGTCATTGTTTGAAGTGTTCTTCTTCTTCTTCTTCTCCTTACAATCCTTTTAAATGCGACTAGGTTTCCCATAGTTCCAACATTTCACCTTGGACTTTTTACCAGGAGACTTTGATCTCCTTGCAGATTTGGATTTGGACTTCTTGTCCTTCTTCTTTCCTTTCTCCTTTGGTCTACCTTGAACAACAAGAGCCTCTTTGGCCATCTCTGAAGACTTCCTCTATATCTCTTTAGACAACAATGAGGCAACAAAGTCTTCCATCTTGAAAGAAGTGGTGGTGCTTCCAATGGCCATCACAAGATGATCCCAACTGTCAAGCAATGAACACAATAGGAGCATGCAATGATCCTCCTCCTCAATATTTACACCTACAGATGCCAGCTGAGTAACACTCATGTTAAATGAGTTCAGATGGTCTACAACAGATGCACCTTCTTCCATCTTCAAGGAGTATAATTTCTTCCTTAGGAATAATTTATTTACCAGAGACTTTCCCTGATAAATATCACTAAGCTTCTTCCATAATAAAGTTGTAGTCTGCTCCTCATGGATGTTCAGGAGTACAGAATCAGCTAGACTCGGTCTTATCAGACCTCTTGCTTTTCTATCAGCAAGATCCCAAGCCTCCTGCATCATACTTTGTGGCTTAGTTCCAGACACTGCTAACCAAAGGTCTCTATCCACCAATAAGTCTTCTATCTTGAGTTTCCATAACTCAAAGTTTTTGCCATTAAACTTTTCAATATCTACTCTACCTGATGTACTCACCATCTCAAACAAAAACAAGTTTTAACAATGCAAGACTCCCACTGGAACAATATTAGCACAAAAAACTGACCCTTTCTCTCAAGGATAACACAACGGGTTAGGCTTTGATACCACTTGAAGGGAAAAAAGGGGTGGATCTAATGACCCAATAGTGCAGAATACATTCCCTTAACATTAATACAATAGGGGAGAGAAGCAAAAACTAGTTATAATAGTTTCTAAAACTACTGAGATGAAATACAAACACCATAAAAGAGATAACAAAAATGAGCATTCACAGATGACACAAGATATACGTGGGAAAAAAATTTCAGGTAAAAACCCACCACACCAAGCAAGACAATTTTGTATTACACTAAAAAGGTTACATACAAAAGCTTCAGTCTTCTCTAATCAACTCATAGTAGCTTCAAGTTGTATCTCATTGTTACAATGTTCTCATTTCAAAAACATACAGTTCAAATGACTTGCTCACATCGACTTAACTTACCAACTATCACCTTTTGGTTTATATATAATAATATATTTGACTTGCTCAGTCATACATCTCAATTAAATGTTGCAACCAATCACTAACATTAGGTTCATGAATCTATCATCCAATCATGCAACTGATCTTCCCATGTAGATCTCCCTGCATCAATCCACTCAAGCATTAATGCCACCACCCAAATCGGGTCCGGTTCGCCAGCCTAAGTCAACCTGCACTTACTGCTTTTACCACATTGGATTTTAGCCAATCATCTCTCTGACACTGAGCCACGTGCCTGTTGTTTATTCGTTAATTGTTGTTGACTCCGATTCCAACTCGATCAAACTTGTCTTTGAGCTCCCCGAGCTCTCCAAGAAACTACCGCTCCACCACTGAGCCCACAAACATTTGTTGCGGTATGGCGGTGAGCTCGTCCAAGCTCACCTTGACCATACCGCTCTATCATTGAGCCACCCGAGTCGGCTTGCGATATAGCGGTGATCAGTTTGAGGGACCACTGGTGGTCTTACCGCGCTATCGTGAGGGACGATAGGCCACCCCGCGGTAGAGCTATTCCCTCTGACTAGATCGTTGGTGGTCTTACCGCAACCACTATGGTGAGCAAGCTCACCGCTCGTAGTGGGGTGATAACCGCCAGACCAAGTCTGGCAGTCTCACTGTGGCCTCCAAGATCGGCCCCTTGACCACTCGCGGTGCGACGGTATCCGCCAGACCAAGTTTGGCAGTCTCATCGCGGCCACAGCGGTCGGTCCCTTGACAGTTCGCGGTGTGGCAGTAACCACTAGATGAATTTTGGCGGTCTCACTACAGCCACTACGGTAGGTCCCTTGACCACCCGCAGTGTGGCGATAATCACCAGGGCCAGGCACCACGATACTGCCGAGGCCAGACATAGTCGTCGTGGTAAAGCGATAAACTGCAGAAAAAAAAACATTTCTCGCCAAGTCTTTGAAATAAGAGGCGTAGAACTAGAAGTTGAGACATAAAATCTCAACACAACTTGACCTTGTGCCCTTTGATTATGAATATATCTTATATATGCCAAAATGTAGTCCTTTGAAATAAAATGAAAATCAACAATAAAAGATATTCATAAACTTGCAATAAGACATTGGGATACTTGTTTACTTCAACCAAAAGCATGAGGCTTTGGTTGTGTGCTCGTATCACCAACGGAGTTGCCAAAAAATTGTTGGGTGAATATTTTGTAGTCCCTTTATAGATTACGAAATAGTGATTTCAGCCACAGTTATGATGAGATAAATCTCTCCTCTTAGAAAGGGGAGGCTTCCTTCTTACTGCTTATTGAAAAAAAAGTAAACAATATTAAACTAAATGTATTTACATTAGCTTTAACCATGTTGGGGGTGTGTTACATTCATCGTTTTATCTTCTTTCAGAAAATATGTTTATAATGTTTCATGATAATATTCAACAATGCTTCTACACTTCTAATATTAACCTAAGCAGTAATCCCTAATATTCTTGATTAAATGTAAGAGTAATCAAAGAGTACCAATATAATTGTGTGATAAGTAATTAATAGACACACAAAGCACAAAGTATTTCCACTATCTTCAATGAGAGTTCTATAGTAACCAATGACATAAGTTGGAGCATAAATTCTTTCAACCCACTTCACCAAATAGATTCACGTGCAAAGTGAATAACTCCAAGCTCAAATTCTTGACAATCCTTCACCAAAAGATATTAACAACACACACAACTTCAAGTAAACAATATAACATATATTTTACATAGCTTATCTTGAATTTACTTCCAATCATAATAATAAAACACCACTTATCCAATCTACACAAGAGAAATTAACAACAATGACATAAGAACATTCTCGCTCATACAAATTTGATTCAAAACAAAGGTTGATATCAAAATTTTCCTCCTTTATTAATTGGAATTGATCTTACAATTCAAACACAAAGTCTCAAAGTTGAGTCATAATTTGGGTAGCACTTCATGACATAAGATTAAAGGTTCTAATTACAAATGAGCTCTCTCATATTTATAGATGAGATCAAAAGAGCTAATCTAGGAAATAAATAACTACTTAGACTTATTCAAAATTAGATTCCAAATTTTTTGAAGGACTTCATTGTTGTTACATGTATTTACAAGTTTAGAAATAACAAATGACATGTAAATTATCCTTGACTAATTTCAAAAAGCATGAAAATACTAAAAACTAAACTAAGGTAAAATCAAGGCCCGTTCAACTTTCTCCACCATCATTCCCTAAGAAATTATCATGCTTCTTTAAAATTTCTTGTACTTCATCATCGTCTAGGCATGAATTATGTTTGAAGATGCCACAGACTCTTGTAACTGAATCTCTAATAGTGTTGTAGGATTTTTCATGCCTTCCAATGGACACTTTCAAGTTGTCCAATGTCAATTGTATGTTTAGGAGTTTATCCATCTGAGGCACTAAGAATGCCTGATCTTTAAACTTCTTTTGAACCATGTTGGTGAACTCTTGAACAACTTCATCTGGTGAAATAAATTTATGATCATCATCACACAGCCTACATGGAATTTATTCGATCTTGTTGATAAGTTACATATCATTTATCTCACCAAATTCATGAGAAACTTGCAGATCATTGAGTAAATCAGTGAGGATGGTCTCTTTGTGAAGCATGGTTTCTTTCACTTCCACATATACATCTTTTTCGGGGATGATCCCAACTTCTATCAAGGTGTTTATCCCAAGCTCATTCATTTTCATCAATTCTTTCCTCTTATTCTCAAAATTTTCTTTCTCTTGAGAGAAAGAGTCAACGGTTTCATCCAGATTTACCTTTATACCTTCCATTTTCTCAAGATTTTCCATGGCATACTTAAAAATTTCTATTCCTAATGCAACCATTCGGTCAAGAAAATCACCAACCACTCTACCTTGAGTGTGCACGTTTTCCACCTTTTGGATTATTGGATCATCAACACAATCTGTTACTACCACAGGTTCAATAGATTCAAAAAATAGGGTAATCTTCTATAGTACAACTGTGAGGTGTTCAAATTTTTCCTTCTAATGATCCTTTTCCTTCTTTTCCCTGTCAAAACTCTCTATTAGAGATTTCAAGGTGGCTTGAATATCTGCCTTTACACTTTCATGAGTCATCTTTCCCAAATCAACTCTTGTGACAAAGTAATCTATGAGCTCTACCTCTTCAAAGGTCTTTCCAAGGGGAGGGTGAGATAGCTTTGCATACCTATTGCCCTCTTTATCAAACAAAAGCCTCGAGAGTGTCTTTGCCTCTTTCTCGGTTTTGGTTTTTGATGGTGCAAGTTGTGTGAAGGCGGACTCATTTGGAGAGATGGCTTCATTTCTTCTCTTTGGATTTTATGATGAAAATAAAGGTGGGAGTGGTTAAATGTCCTTTGGATGTACAATAATTGTTTGTGATGTAGTTTTTGCACTCACAAAAGTGGTGGTCACAATGGGAGGAGCGTCAGTTAAAACAACATTTGGAATTTCAAGACTTGACACCTGAAATGACTCAGACATGAACTATTGTAAGTCTGAATGTGATGTAATATCAAAGGATGGAGAGGATAGGCTCAAATAACATGGGAGACCCTAGCACATTATCGAAACCTTTTTTAATACTTTTGAAAGTTGAACCTAATATAGGAGATGAATGCACCAATTGTATTGACACAACACAAGAAATATTAACTGTAATAGGAAGAGTAACAATGGCAATAGATACATTAGAAATAGGTGAGGATATTGGAGGAGGAGTAGGAGAAGATACAACATTAGCTATAGATGGTTCCTCAAGAATATTCTCATGAGGGGACATTTATGTTTCCTCATGTCTTTATTACTCAACTTTCCTTTCCTCTTGCATGGGCTCCTCTTGTACTTTAGTGGATAGCCCTTCTATTGACTTGCCACCCTTGACCACAAATTTGATCTTAGGATTAGATGGCCTACTGGAACTCGGAGCATCACTTTTGTTTTTGGTCCTCAACTATAATTTTTTGCTAACTTGACCTCGTGTTTCTTCTTTTGATCCAGTGAGAAAAAGGTTTCAATTATATTCCCCTTTTCTCTAATCAAACCTTAGTAGTATCCAGATTGGGTTCAAATATTTCTCAGATTGAGGTTTCCTCTTTTGGAGACCACTAGATGGGAGTTAAAGGAAAGCTTGTAATATTATTTATTTCGTAAGTAAGATCCAATCTATCATCATCATCCTCCATGTATTCAGGGATGTCTGCTAGATCTAATTCATTTATCTACTCTAGAGTTAATTTTCAATAGTTAATTTTCCTGATCTCTTGCTTTGTTCTTATATCAACCCATATGTTTTGAATTTGATACAAATGTGTATGGGACTTTTTGATCCAATCCTTCATACCTCTATAATAAAAAAAAAAATCTTTCTTTGAACATTTTCAATGTTACCTGTTGCATTTCTGATTGTACCACCTTAGCCTTGTGTGACATCTGAACAAAGTATCTACCGATTGTTAATGGGAATTTGAATATAGGTTTATGAGATTCCATCTCCTTACTATGCACAACAATGATTTGTATGCATAGTTCCATCAAAAAAATCTGGTCATTAGAATAACAAGAAAGCATGTAGGGATAACCAATGAAACATCCAACTCTCAGATAAGTAAATATTGGAAACTAAAGATATAAACAACCATATCTATTCACAACCTTCCAAGCCTCATTTGATAATCTTTTATTTTCCAACTCTAGATCAAATGCACACATGAGAGGAGCAAAGAATGGATCGTTCACCCTTCTGAAATGATTGATGCTTTCTTTGAGGGTAATTTATGGGAAATAATTGTAAACATGTGTTACTTGTTATGCCTTGCATAACCACCCCATTTTAATTTTTGGTCAAAATGGGCCCCCCTTTGTTTTTGTTTCTCTTGGGCATTTTGTTCAGGACTTAGGAGTTGTTATTTTTCTCCCAAGTCTTTGTTTTCTTCTATTCTGGCGGAAGCGAAAGCAGAAGAAAATCTGAATTCAGACCTTTTGCAAAAGGTTTTGTTGGCATTTTTTATGACAACCAAGTAGAAATCACAAGAGTTTCTATGAACTTGCCACGTTCAATGTTTAAAGTCTTGAAAGAACTTGGCCAAGTTAACGAGAAAATAATAGCAAATGTTGATCTCTCCTACACTTCAGACTCTGTAAGATCTAGGAGCGTGTTCCCTAAAATATGTTATCACATATGGTTTTAAATGATTTTCTCATACATGGAAAAACAACAAATAGATTCTCACTCATGCTAAAAGATAAAAACCTTCAAGAAATTGACCGTTTCTTGGAAGAGTTCAAACCTATCTAACAGAGAATCATAAATATAACTAAAGTGTACTGATATGAATCATTTGAATAAAATTTCCTGAAGCCATAACACAAAACATGAAGGATAAAATGTAATCAGAGTTCTAGTGCCATATCCTAAAGCACAGAGTCAAAAGAGAAAATTGAACTATAGGGAAAATTTCATCTAAAGCACCTATGATCTGTATGAATAGCATTAGAATCCATAGATCTATACTTGAATTTATAACTCCTTTATGAATCCTATTTGTTAATTCGCATGAACTTACTGGTTAACTAAAGCATTTAACTGATACTTTGAACCAGAGCTATAGTTAAACGCAATTCATAGTAAAGAACAAATGAAGATTAATGAAAATCATCTTGGATCGACATTTCATTAATAATCCATGCAAAATATTACAATAGGAGAGAAAATAAACTCAAAATAATTCACAAGCTTAACACAAGCATGCTCAAGAACCCCATGATTAACTAAGTTCTCAAGTCTGACTCAGAACTTCAAAACCTAGACATACTTTTTACTCTCTCTGTATTACTTGACTCTTATCTCTCGTATCTTGGATATTTCAGTAGACCTCTCTCTCGGCCCAAAATTCCCTTTTATAAAACAAGGGAGCCAACATGCTTCAGGCTAGAGAGTACACATGTCCATTTTCTATTAGACCGCTAACCCCGAATCAATTACATTTACATCATTTGTTTGTTAGAGAGGAAAAGCCAAAAAACAAGAATGATCATTAGTTGTTATAGAGGAAGAAACTGTTGCTCCAGAAGTCACTCACTTTACACCAAAGGCATCTTTTAATCGTTATAATATTCATTTCACCTCATCACCATGTACTAGTAGTCAATAGGAGAATGAATTTTTAAGTATAACTTCTAAGGCCAGACCTGTAATATACATGGCCAAATTGCAATTCTCGACTACAAAATTCATAGCTCAAGTTCATCAGTGAACACTCTTTTCCATGATTCGAAATCCTCCTCAAAAGGCCAATTGAAAGCCACCACCTAATCAACCATGCTTCGGTAAGGTGCACACTTTACCATCATTGATGTGGCCATTTTATCAAAGTTCTCTAGGAAACTAATGACAAACAACAATTTTTCCAATGTGTTCTCCAACATGTAGATGTCAACATTTTTACATATCTCGTGTGTTTGAGCAATTATTATATTATTCATTTGCTCCTTCCACACCTGCAAGGGCTTGACTTCATCCTGACTATGCAAAATATGAGGTAGTGGAGTCAAGTCCTTTCCATCATAGATATCCTTCAACAATTTAATTTTAGACTCCATAGGAGCAGCAGATCCCTGAAACTTTTGCTCAACAACACCCTTGAAAAATTGATATGTTGCTATGACTGTAGGATATTTGTCCCCATGTTATTTTTCCCCCACTGCCATAAATTTTAACTTTTCCATTCTGGAACCCCATCTGTTTAGCAATGGGATAGCTAATTCTCTATCCCTTGGAAACAATTTTAGTGCTTACAACATCAGGGCATAATTTGCATGAACGTTGTTCATCTTACCTTGGACCCTTCTGTTTAAATGTTATAGAACAGTGTCCACTATTTATGAATTGCTCCTCCCTACTGCATCTCGGATTTGATTTACCATCTCCTTATATTCTTCAACCTACTGGATCAACCTTTCCCTAGAGAGACCTCCCCTTGAGCCACTAGCTTTCTCAATTGCCATAAGCACTTGTCCCATATTATATGGAACAATAGCCAAAGATTGCTCTTGTGCAGAAGGTTGAGGCTGCTCTACTAGTGGGTTAGAGACAGTATGACTAGAACTAGCTTGCCTTTGAGACCTCATGGTTTCCATCTGTTGCTTCAGTAAGGCCATTTCAGTTTCCAGCTCTGCCACCCTTTTTTGACTCTTAATATATTCAATAATAATGTCATTATACAATTCCATCAGAGTATCTCGGTCCTTGGTCAAATCTTCCATAGTTGCCCTGGTGAATTTGACAACATTCATGACCATGTCAACAGCCTCCAATGCAGGGGTTTCAACAACTCTCTTCACAACCAAGTGACCACTGAAGTCAGATGGTTCTACAACAATAGGTTTTTTGGACCCAATGGATAGAGACCATATTTCCAGAGCATCCCATTCCTCACTAAAGGATGATCCTTTAAGTGCTAATGCAGCCTCCTCCTTAGTTGCAAGAAGTGGCCTATTGGCACTTCTTATTGTGTCAAACACCACAACATCAGCGATATCCCACTCAAGGAGTAGCAATACTCCATTTTTTGCACCAACGCCCTACCCTGCTCTAGTGTTATTTCTTTAAATCTTTCTTTCATCTACAATTTGACTCTAGACTGGATCACCTGCTCTGGAAGCTCTGGATGCAGACTTCTCTCATGTGACACCTTCTCGGAGTATAATGAGAGATGGTCCCTCCACACAAAATCTCTAAAAGCATTAGTTTGAATAAAAGAGTCATCCATCATTAACTCTTTGCAAGATTCCATCCTCAGATCGTCATTATTTGTAATTCCTTTGATCTCATCCTTCCCTAATCTTAGAGTGACTACCCTTGAACTCGTTGCAGTGTCAGCTGGGTTTGATGGAATTTCTGGATGCATTTCATTTGGAGTTACAATAATGTCATCATCATCACCATCATAGTCGACAACCCTCGTTCTTTCAATCCTCTGCCTCTTTGGGGATGGTGAGCAAGCATGTTTTGAAAACCTCAGAGGAGAATCCAAATCAATAATATTTGGCACTGATTTCCTCGGTGGCTATGTTTGGCCCCAGCGGTATTGCGGTGCCTGGCCCTAGTGGTTACCACCACACCGTGGGCGGTCAAGGGACCAACTATGGTGAGACTGCCAGACTTGGTCTAGCGGTTATCGTTGCACCATGGGCGCTCAAGGGACCAACCGCAGTGGCCACGGTGAGACCACTAGACTTGGTCTGGTGGTTACCGCCGCATTGCGGGTAGTCAAGGGGCCGACCATAGTGGCCATGGTGAGACTGCCAGAATTGGTCTGGCGGTTACTACCCCACCGCGAGTGGTGAGCTTGCTCACTGCGGTGGTTGTAGTAAGACCGCCAACAGTCTGGTCAGTGGTCATCGCTCTACCACAGGGTGGCCTATCAACCCCCGCGGTAGCATGATAAGACTACCAGTGGTCCCTCAGACTGGTCACCACTATACCACAGGCTGACTCAAGTGGCTTGACAATAGAGCAGTATGGTCAGGGTGAGCTCTAACGAGCTCACCGCCATACCTTGATAGGTGTTCATGGGCTCGGTGGTGTAGCAATAGTGTCTTGGAGAGCTCGACGAGCTCAGAGATAGGTTTGATCGGATTGGACTTGGAGTCAACAACGATTAACAAATAAACAGCAGGCACATTGCTCAATGTCAGGGCGCTAATTGGCGAAAAGCCAATGTGGTAAAAGCAGTAAGTGCAGGCTAACTTAGGCTGGCGAACCAGACCCGATTTGGGTGGTGGCATTAATGCCTAAGTGGCTCAATGCAGGGAGCTTGACATGGGCAGATCAGTTGCGTGATTGGATGATAGATTCATGAACCTAATTTTAGTGATTGGTTGGAACATTTAATTGAGATGTATGACTGAGCAAGTCGAATATATTGTTATATGTAAACCAAAAGGTGACAGCTATTAAGTTAAGTCGATGTGAGCAAATCGTTCGAACTGTATGTTTTTGAAATGATAACATTGTAACAGTGAGATACAACTTGAAGCTACTGTGAGCTGATCAGAGAAGACTGAAGCTTTTGTATGTAACCTTTTTACTGTAATACAAAATTGTCTTGCTTGGTGTGGTGGGTTTTTTACCTGAAAAGGTTTTCCCACGTATATCTTGTGTCATCTGTGAATTCTCATTTTTGTTCTCTTTTATGCTATTTTTTATTTCATCTCAGTAGTTTTAGAAGCTATTAGAACTAGTTTTTGCTTCTCTCCCCTATTGTATTAGTGTTAAGGGAATGTATTTCGCACTATTGGGTCATTAGATCCACCCCCGTTTTCCCTTCAAGTTGATCCTTTTTTAGATTTGTTACAATGTTATAATATTATTCCTTCTCCTCTGTGAGCAAGGTCACCATTACAATGTACAAGAAGTTATCCACCTCGAATAATCAAATTACCACTTCCAAGTCAATCTTCTAATTTTCTAAGGGCTTTATCTATCACACCAGTTCAAGCGGTTTCTGCTCAAGGTGTTATGGAAACTCAACCACCTGCTCGTCCTTGGGGTAATGCTTTTGGCCCCTTAAATTTGGTATCCACTTTACATGAAATTGCTTGCTTTTCAGGCAAGAACATCCCCAAATTCTATGGTGATGGTAAGCAACACCCTGATGAAAATATTTTTGCTTTTTATATTCTATATGGTGTTCTTGGTGTTGAACATGAGGATATTTCTTTAAGGTTATTCATTGAGACCTTACAAGGAGTAGCAGTGGAATGGTTTTACACTCTTGTTCTTGGTATTGTTACCAATTGGGCCACTCTCCATACCAAACTTGAATAACATTTCAAGCCTATAGAAGATGCACATACCTTGTTGGCACAACTTACAACTATGAGAAAAGAGACACACAAACCCATGTGTGAATTTGTGGCCAAATTCAATAAGTTGGTAATAAGGATTCCAACTAAGGCCAAGTCAATGGCTCATAATGTCAAATGTTTCTTCATTAACACGCAACTACGAAAGGTGAGTTTCTTGTTGTGGAGGGTAGTTCCAACTGATCTTGAAGTAGCACAGTAGTTGGCTACTAGCTTCAAAGATGATTTGATTCTTGCCAATAAAATAAGAAAAGAATCAAACAGAAATAAAGGACAAGCATCTTTATCTTCATCTTCATCTACTAACACAAGCACCAATCCTATGGTGAAAAAACTTGAAAATGAGTTGCTAGAATTGAAGAAATAGGTTTATCAAGGTCCATCTAATCTTGCTTACAAAGATGTTCCAAGGAGAACCTTTCCAAATTCTTCCAACTATTCTAGTAATAGAAACTAGAACAGACTTCTTGCACCGCAAGGAAGACTTGATCTTGAGGCTCCACCCACCAATATAGTCATGTGTTATTATGAATCTAATCAAGAGGATTACACACAACCATAATATCCTATCGAAGAAAATGTTGATCAATTTCAGGAGGAAGTAGATTTGTCTAGCAAATCAAATATTGACTATTTACATGTTGAAAATGACTCTGATGAAGAGGATCCTATGACTGATGCTTATGCTATGTTCACACATTCAAAATAAAATAAAATTGATCAACCTCAAGCTCATTCAACAAAAATAAAGGATATTTCACAACCACTTATGACTATTTCTAAAAGGGGAACTCCTTTATCAGTGCAACCTAAAGATACAATAACAACAAAGCAAGTAAGCTCCACTCATCCTCTTGTATCTTCTTTAGTACCTAGGGTCAATACTCTGGTTCCAAAGACTAGTGTTCCATTTTTAAAACCTACTAATGAGATGACCTCGTCCTCTTTGTGAATTTATTTCCAAGCCTTTGATATAATCGACCATGCAAAGAAGACTAAGATTCAGATGTCTGGGACTGAATATCTAAAAGTTAATCCCGACCAGTTTGACAGACTTGTTAAGTTTGTCAAAGATGAGGGAACCCATTGAAGCCATGATTCCTCTCATGACATACCAATTGTTTCCAAGCCTATGCCCTCTCAAATAAACTCAGTTTATATTCCTTCATATGTTCTTTGGAGGATAGACCCGTTCTACATCTCTTTGTTGGTTAACAGTTTTAAGTTAATTAACTATGTAATAGATTCAAGTGCATCTGATAATTTCATGCCCGCCAAAGTGGCTACCACTTTAGAATTCAATATTACAAAGACTTTTGGCCATTGCTTCTCTATGGAAAATAAGCAAGTGCCTTTGATTGGGTAAATCAAGGATGCACAATTTGCCTTTGTCACATTCCGAGACAAAAAAGTCAAGATAATGGTCTTAGTTGCTAATGTTCCTACATCCTATGGAATTTTACTAGGACAAGAATTCTGCAAGGATGTAGGATGTGAGTTGAATATGGATATGTCTAAAGCTTGAATACCTACCAAGGGTGTTATGCAAAAGTTGCTTCTAGACAGGGAATCAATTTTTTTTGTGACCAAGTCAGATGATCCAAGATCTCAAATCTTGTTTTAGTCTTCAGGTATGGGAACATACTTTTTGTAGATAGATGAAGATGCTAGTTCTTCAAGTAAAAATACAAGTAATGAGTCAGGAACTGATAGCTCATCCATTTTAGAGAAAGAATCATCTTCTTTAGAATAATTGTCTTTGGATGATATGTCATTTACAAATGGTGAAATTGTATTTGATGATGAAGTTTCATATTACCAATCTAGGAGATCCAAACAATGTTTGGATGATTGAATTTGATGGTAATTGTTCTTCCGTAAGTTTAGGAGCAGGATTTTTTTTATTTCTTTACAAGGGAGATTCTTTCCTTTTTCTTTTAAGCTTCAGTTTGACAACACTAACAATACTACAGAGTATGAAGCATTGTTGTTAGGAATGGAAGTTACATGGAGGAAAGGGATAATAAATTAACATGCTCAAGGTGATTCTGAATTAGTCATTTTTTAGGTGAGAAAATTGTATTGAACTAAGAATGAGCGACTAAGGCATTATCATAATATGGTTTGGGACAGCGTAGAAGAGTTTGAAGCTTTTAACATTTTTTTTGTTCCAAGAGATTATACCGACAAAGCTGACTCTTTAGCTCATTATTAGCTACGCTATTGATTCCACACAAATATTTTCATGGTTCTACCTACACCGTTGAGCTATTTTTTGTTCGAGTATTTTAGATAATTTGAAAAATTGGCAAATTTCCAATGAGGATCAACAGATCATAGACTTTCTAGGGAAGGCAAAAAATTTTGATGAATTGTATTTTTAAGGTAGTGTTTCTCCTCCCTGAGAATCTATTTCTAAAATCAATCCTAATACTAGTGAAGAGATTATATAGCTCAAACGAAATAAAATTCTAAAAGGGTTAGTTTCTCTTGAAAGACTTTTTGACAAACATGACCGTTATGTCAAAAAGAAACAACAGTCTAGTTTTGAATCATCTAATGAGGTTGAAAAAATCAACTTGTGAATTGAAGCATATAATAAAAAGGTGAATATTGGAAAGTGTTGTACTCTTGAAGAGAAAGATTGATTTATTGAATTGTTATGTAAATACATTGATGTTCTTGCCTACTAATATGAAGATTTGAAGTCTTTTCACCAAAAGGAAGTTCAACACGAGATTCCATTGAAGGTGGGATCATTGCCTCATAAAGAAAAGTAAAGGCAATATAATCCCAAGATTTATGGTACAATTCTTTCATAAATCCAAAAGATGCTCAATTTTAGGATCATATTTCCTATTCATCATTCGATGTGGATAGTGAATATAGTTCCAATTCGCAAGAATGGAGAAATTCGCATATGCATGGATTTCAAAAATTTAAATCAATTATCGTTGAAAGATAATTATCCTTTTCCAATGATGGATCAAGTCTTGTAAATGGTAACTAGATATGAGATGCTTTCTATGCTAGATGGTTTCTCAAGGTACAACCAAGTGGAGGTCAATGCAAAGGATCAACATAAGACTATCTCTACTATGCCATGGGGTACTTTTCCTACCATAGAATGTAATTTGGTTTCATTAACAATGGTGCTACATTTCAATGAGCTATGGACTTAGCTTTCTGTCATGTCATGGGTAAGTTCATTGTTGTTTATCTTGATGATCTAAAAATATTTTCTAAAATTCATCAAAATCACATCAGTCATTTGAGACAAGTCTTGGAGAGGTACCGAGAACATCGAATTTCTTTGAATCCCAAGAAGTCAATTTTTGGGTTATAGAAGGCAAACTTCTTGGTCACATTGTGTCTAAGGAGGGTATAAAGATTGATCCTAAAAGGGTCAAATCAATTTAGGCTCTTACTCTACCTGTGAGTAAGAAAGCAATTCACTCTTTCTTCGGTAAGGTGAATTTCCTACGAAGGTTTGTCCCTGGCTTTATGGAAAATGCACGTCATATAATGAATATGATGAAGGGAAATACTACTTTTTATTGGTTTCCAGAAGGTAAAGTTGCATTCAATGATATCAAAGAATTTATTGTGCATGCACTAGTGTTAGTCTACCTAGATTACACTAAAGATTTTATTATGTATAGTTATGCTTCTGAGCATACACTTTCAACCATTTTGGTGCAATAGAATAGTGAGGGATTTGAGTCCCTTGTTGCATTCATGAGTTTCCCATTGAAGACTCGTGAATTGAAGTACTCCCAAATGGAAAAATATGCATTCATTGTGGTTAAGGAAGTGAAGCATTTTTGGTTTTACATACTTAACTCTCATGTCACGACACTAGTGCCAAATTATATAGTCAAGTCAATCTTGATACAACAGGAATTTGGTACAAAAAGAGGCATCTGGATTGCCAAAATTTAAGAGTATGATATTGAGATAAAGCCCACCAAGTTAGTGTGTGGGAAAGGTTTGTATTATCTCATTGCTGAAAATATGTCTGATGAAGTTTCCAATTATGAAGAGGTGAGCTCTGAAGATATTCCTATTGTTCTATTCATTAGTACATCTGACGAATGGTTTTCCAATATCACTTAATTTCTAACATATGGAGAATTCTTGGAGCATCTGACATATAATGGCAAAAGGGGAGTCAATCTTAAGGTAGCAAATTTTGTCTTATGGGATTATGGTTTGTATAAAAATAGTTTGGATGGTACTTTTTCTACGTTGTGTTGACAAGGCGCAATAGAGAAAGCTACTAGAATATTTCCATAACTTGGCATGTGGCAAACATTTTTTTGCACGAGTTATAGCTCACAAAATTTTGTGAGCTAAGTACTATTGGCCTACCTTCTTTCAAGATGTGTATAATTGGGTGCATAGATGTGAACTATGTTAGCGATTCATAGGGAAGCTCAAGTTGGTTGCTCTTCCTTTAAAGCTAGTTGTCTTTGAGGAGCTCCTCCAGCAAAGGGGAATTGACTTCATTGGTGTTGTAAATCCACCTTCTAGTGTAGGACATGTTTATGTTCTCACAACCACTGATTACTTCACCAAATGGGTGGAGGCTATACCGGTGAAGCATGCTAATTCAGAGGTAGTTTGTAGATTCTTGAAAGAGAATATTATTTCTAGGTTCAGTGTTCCAAAAAAATCATAACAGACAATGCTACTACATTCTCATCAAGTGAGATCACAAAGTTCTATTTTGAGCATGGAATCACGTTGTCACATTCATCAGATTATTACCCTCAAGGTAATGCTTAGGTGGAATCCAACCATAAGAACTTGTTCACTATCATCCACAAGTTAGTTGAAGAGAACTAGAGATCATGGCACAAGGCATTGCATGATGCTTTGTGGGCTGATAGAATTATCCCCAAATGGGCAATAGGCATGTTACCATTCCAAATGGGTTGAATGCATAGATTCTAATCACATTGGAATTGCCTGCCCTCAAATTGGCTAAGGCCATAGAAGATGAGACATTTGTTTGTTATGTCGACAAGCACATTATGTGTCTCTTTGAATTGGAGGAGAAGCTTGTCCAAGTGGTGAACCATATTATGGAATGCCAAGATCAAGTGAAGAAGTTCTTCAAAAAGAAATCAAAGTCTCAGGATTTCCAAATTGGAGATCTAGTTCTCTTATGGGACAAGATAAGAGAGCCAAAAGGCATGCACGAGAAATTTGACTCACTATGGAGAGGTCCATTCAAGATTCATCAACTTTACGGTGAAAATATTTTCTTGCTTGCATATTAGGACAACACTTTATTTTAACTACCACATAGCGGACAACATTTGAAGCACTTCACTCAATGAGTTGACAAATTATTTTTGTAAATATTGGTATAGTCTTTGCATCTTTTTATTTTTTGAGTCTTTTTGTTTTTGTCTCCTGACTCTACCCCCAATGGATGAATGAAAGCACTTAGAGTCTGAAATTCTTATCCCTTCGATCATTTCAAAGAATGATCGAAGGAAGCTCCCAAGCTAGAGCTAGAAGTTATTCTTGAATTTCGCAAGCTTAATTTGACTAGGGTTGTTTATGTTTTTGTATTGGTTATCCCATAAACCCTAGTATTATCTCCTTTTTGTTTTCCTTTTTAGGGTATGTGCATCACGAGATTCAAGTCCCATGATGCATTGTTTTTACCTTGCATATTTGTTAATCCAACTTGCTAGGGTGTTTCATGGGTTTGAGGTGTAAATGATAGGAGTTTTCTTGAATATTCGCAAGTTATATCTACATTTTTTGCATTCAAAACATGAACATTTTTGGTTGTTTTTATCGATCTTTCAAACAAGTTACTCATTTTTGTATGATTGATGATTTCAATTGATCAGAAAACCATGATTCAAAACCCCAAAGTGATTTGCATCGTAGTTGTTCCCCACCGATTGTGCATACAAAATCACAAGCTCACACTTGTATGAGCAAGGTTTTTCCCCGTGCATACAAGCGTGAATGTATCATCCCTTTCAAACATTATTGGATGTATTACCAAGCTATTGTCAAGTCAGATTTTTTCACTGACCTATCATCAAAATGCAAATCCAACTTAAAGTGTTAAAATACCAACGCTATGTATTTTAAAAGTGATCTTCCCAAAGATGTGGGAGCGGGGTTTTTCCCCACCTATACTTCAAAAATCCAACCCCGCATAAGAAAAATCAAAGTCTTGATATGTATTAGCAACATAATTTGTCACCTATACAATAAATCAATGTTCCTCCCCAAGGTTAAAATGTACGATCAGGGTTTTTCCCCGATTGTACAAAAAATCACAATGCTTTACCCTATATTTGCACAATCGACATTTTATGACGACTTTGCAAAAAATAAAAGTTCTACCCTACTTGCACTATCATCAAAATTTAACAACTTTGAAAATTTCCACAAAACATCAAATCCACTTGCAATCTCACAAATTTTCAGTGCATATACTTATTTTTGACAAAATTCTCTAACGCTGGGAAATTTTCTTGCTTTGTCAAGTTGACCCATTGCACTTTGTTTTTTGTGCTAATCGCACTCAAACCCCAGTTTTCGTGCAATCATTCTATTTTCACCCTCACTTCAATTTCCAAATGTGTAAATATTTTCCTAACATTTCCAAAATGCTAATATTGTTATGTAGTTTCCTTGGCACATTTTTCGAAATTATCTCACATCTACACCCTTGCAAGGCCATTCTCCTACCAATGAAAGATCTCTCTCCTTCCAAGGGGAAAGTTATGAAGTACAAGTAAGAAGGTGTGCTTCCAACTAATATGACTTTTTCAAATGTTGATGAGATCAAGGACATAGAGATTGGTCATGTTGGCATGTTTGAGCTTCTTGAAAGGACTAAGAAACAACCCTTGGACAATGGAATGAGATCAATTGTTCAAAGTAACATACATCTTGTGGCCTCATTTCTAGTAGCTGCTTAGAATCTAGAATTTGTATTATAGGTTGCCTCTCACTACAAAAAAGAGGATAGAAATGTCTAAGACTCAAATAGTAATATAGTGATGAGGTTGGATGCCAAATTTCTTGACAAGGTATTCTTATTCCTAAGCATGACAGATATGTTACAATTTCTAGAGAGTCTACACACGAAGAGTATGACAACAATCCTGATTTTTCCAAAGGGATCATCAATAGTAAATGTTTGAAGACACCTATACAAGGTGTCACAAGGTGGCCTAAGAATCCTCCTCATTGTGATTTCATAGATGAGGTAAATAACCTTATTACTCTTCTTAGTAGGGTACATGTTTTACCTGCTACATCAACATTTGAGGATTGGATGTACTTGAAAATCAAGATTATTTTTTAAGAGAAAACAACAATTTTTTTGGGGTGAAGAAATCATCAATGCTATCCATGAACAACTAACCAAAGTTCTTACGACACAAAAGTAGTATATGATTTCCTTTTCGGTTTATGTTGTAGTGGCAATAAGGAATTTTCTAGGTCTAACCCTTGAGGGAGACATGAAGGTAACACAGGTTTACAATTATTTCCCATAAATTACCCTTAAAGGAAGCATCAATCATTTCAGAAGGGTTAATGATGCATTCTTTTCTCCTCTCATATGTTCCTTTGATCTAGAGTTAGAAAATAAAAGAGTATCAGATAAAGCCTGGAAGTTTGTGAATAGATATGGTTGTTTATATCTTGAGTTTCCAACTTTTACTTATCTAAGAGTTGGATATTTCATTGGTTATCCCTACATGCTTCCTCACTATTCTACCAACAAGATTATTTTGATGGAATTGTGTAGACAAATAATTGAAGTGTATAGTAAGCAGATGGAATCCCATAAACCTGGATTTGAATTCCCATTGACAATCGACAAATACTCTATTCAAACTTCACACAAGGCTAAGGTGGTGCAATAAAAAATGCAACAGGTAACATTGAAAATATTCAAAGAAATATTTGATTATGATTACAAAGGTATGAAGGACTAGATCAAAAAGGACCAATATCAGATTAAAGACATATGGGTTGATATAAGACCATAGCAAGAGATCAGGAAAATTAACTATTGCAAATTAACTGTAGAGTAGATAAAGGAATTAGATCTAGTAGAAATCCATGAAGACATGGAGGATGATGATGGCATATTGGATCCTGATTATGAAATAAATAACATTGTAGGCTTTCCTTTAACTCCCATCAAGTGGTCTTAGAAATACATAACCTCAATCCAAGAAATATTTGAACCCATTCTGGCTACTACTAACATTTGGTTAGAGGAAAGGGGAATACAGTTAAAACCTTTTCTCACTAGACCAAAAAAATAAACACAAGGTGAAGTAGGTAAAAATTCAAAGCTAAGGACGAAAAACAAAAGTGATGCTCTGAGTTCTAGTAGGCCATCTAATCCTAAGATCAAATTTTTGGTCAAGGGTGGAAAGAAGAAGGGTGGGAAGTCAACAGAAGGGCCATCCACTGAAGTACAAGAGGAGCCCATGCAAGAGGAAAGGCAAGTCGAGGAAGAAAGACATGAGGAAACAAAAATGTCTCCTCATGAGAATATTCCCAAGGAACCACCTATAGCTAATGTTGTATCTTTTCATACTCCTCCAATATACTCACTTGTTTCTAATGTTTCTATTGCCATTGTTACTCTTCATGTTATAGTTAATGTTTATCCTATTATGTCAATACAATCAGTGCATTCATATCCTATATCAGGTTCACCTTTCAAAAGTCCTAAACAAGGTCTAGATAATGTCCTAGGGTCTCCCATGTCCTTTTCAAGCCTATCCTGTCCATCCTTGATATTGCATCACATTCAGACTTAGAACAATTCATGTCTAAGTCACTTTAGGTGTCAAGTGTTGAAATTCCAAATGTAGTTTTAACTGACGCTCCTCCCATTGTGACCACCACTTTTTTGAGTGAAACAACTACATCATAAACAATGACTACACATCTAGAGGACAGTTCACCACTCCCACCTTGGTTTTCATCACAAAATCCAAAGAGAAGAGAAAAATTCCATCTCTTTGGATGAGTTCGACTTCACACAACTTGCACCATCAAAAACTAGAACCAAGAAAAAGGCAAAGACTCTCTCAAGGATTTTGTTTGAAAATAAGGTAATAGGTATGCAAAGGTAGCTCACCCTCCCATGAGCAAGACCTTTCAAGAGGTAGAGCTCATAGATTAATTTTTCATAAGAAATGATCTAGGAAAGGTGACTCATGAAAGTGCAAAGGAAGATATTCAAGCCACATTGAACTCTCTCATAGAGAGGTTTGATAGGGAAAAGAAGGAAAAGAATCATTACAAGGTGACAACAAAACAACTCACAATTGTACTATAGAATATTACCCAATCTTCTAAATTTATTGAACCTATGGCAATAGTAGTTGGTGTTGATGATCCCATTATCCAAAAGGTGGAAAAGGTGCACACTCAAGGTAGAGTGGTTGGTGATTTTCTTGATCGAATGGTTGTACTAGGAATAAAACTTTTGAATTTTTCCATGTAAAATCTTGATAAAATGGAAGGTATAAAGGTAAAGCTAGATGAAACCATTGAATCTTTCTCTCAAGAGAAAGAAAATGTGGAGAATAAGAGGCAAAAATGGATGAAAATGAAGGAGCTTGGGATAGACACCTTGATAGAAGTTGGGAACATCATCGACAGAGATATATGTGTGGAAGTGAAAGAAACCATGTTTCACAAAGAGACCATCCTCACTAATTTACTCAATGATCTACAAGTTGCTCATGAAATTGGTGAGGAAAATGATACACAACTTATCAACAAGATCGAAGAACTTCCATGTAGGATGTGTGATGATGATTGGAAGTTTATTTCACCAAATGAAGTTGTTCAATAGTTCACCAACATGGTTCAAAAAGAGTTTGAAGATCGGGCATTCTCAATGCCTCAAATGGATAAACTCCTAAACATACATTTGACATTGGAAAACTTGAAAGTGTCCATTGGAAGGCATGAAAAAGCCTACAACACTATCAAAGATTCAATTACAAGATTCTATGGCATCTTCAAACATACTTCATGCCCAGACGATGATGAAGTACAAGAAATTTTGAAGAAGCATGGTGATTTATTGGGGAATTATGGTGGAGAAAGTTGAACGTGCCTTGATTTTTCCTTAGTTTAGTTTTTAGTATTTCCATGCTTTTTGAAATTAGTTGACAATTTACATGTCATTTTTCATTTCCAAAATTGTAAATACTTGTAACAACAATGAAGTCCTTCAAAACTTTTGGACTCTAAAGTTGAATAATTCTAAGTAGTTATTTATCCTAGATTAATTCTTTTGCTCTCATCCATAAACATGAGAGAGCTCATTTATAATGATAACCTTTAATCTTATGTAACGAAGTGCTACCCAAATTTTGACTCAACTTTGAGACTTTGTGTTCAAATTGTAAGATCAATTCCAAATAATAAAGGAGGAAAATTTTGATATCAAACTTTATTTTGAATCAAATTTGTATGGGACAGAATGTTCTTATGTCATTCTTGTCAATTTATCTTGTGTTCATTGGATAAGTGGTATTTCATTATTATGATTGGAAGGAAATTCAAGATAAGTTATATAAAATTTGTGTTATATTGTTTACTTGAAGTTGTGTGTGTTGCTAATATCTTTTGGTGAAGGATTGTCAAGACTTTGAGCTTGGAGTTATTCACTTCATACATGAATCTATTTGGTGAAGAGGATTGACAAACTGTGTGCTCCAACTTACATCATTGGTTACTATAGAACTCTCATTGAAGACAATGGAAATACTTTGCACTTTGTGTGTCTTCCAGTTACTTATCACATAGTTATACGGATACTCTTTGATTACTCTTACATTTAATCAAGAATATTGGGGATTACTGCTTAGGTTAATATTAGAAGTGTAGAAGCATTGTTGAATATTATTGTGAAACATTGTAAACATCTTTTCTGAAAGAAGAGAAAATGGTGAATGTAACACACCCCCCACATGGTTAAAGCTAGTGTAAATACCTTTAGCTTAGCATAGTTTACTTTTTTTCAATAAGCAGTAAGAAGGGAGCCTCCCCTTTTTTAGAGGAGAGATTTATCTAATCATAATTGTGGCTGAAATCACTATTTCGTAATCTCTAAAGGGATATCAAAATATTCACCCAACACATATGGATAAGTAGGTTGTATTATTTTAATTCACCTTTGAGAATAATTTAAGCTTAGATTTATTGGGGTGGATTTTTTCCTTGCAAGGTTTTCTCTACATATATTTGGTGTAATGATTTAGAGTTTATGGATTTGTTGATTTATTATATTTCTCATGTATTATTTTATTGATATAAGTTTATTGTATTGATTACATCATTAATTGGATTAAAATTTATCTGATTCATTATTTCCATTATGTCATTTACCCTATATTTCAACAAGTTCCTAGGTTATATAAAAATAAATAAATGGAGGAAACTAGATGGCCCAAGGTTGTTCCCAAATAAGTTTTAATAAAAATAAATGACTTGGATAAAATAAAAGAATAAGTGGATGAAAAAATGGAATATCAACTTAGATGCACACCTAATTAATAATAAACACATTTAAATATATTTTTATAGAATTTTTTTGTATGATTATGTTGGAAAAGACATTAGGAAGAAAGAGAAAATATTATCATGATGTATCAAATCGTACATGTGATCACTACAAAATAAAAACTCTATAGGTCCAAATATTTTTTATAGAGAAAAGATTCTCATAGAGTATTTTAAGACTAGCTGAACTCATCATCAAACTTCATCATGTTGATAAGTTTTCCCTTGGTGAGAAGCACTAGACGAAATACAGACATTGATGGTAGAGATTAAAAGGAATAGCATCAAATAAATCTTGATCTTACAATTTGTTTATCTGTATTTGTGATATATATATATATATATATATTCACCTTACATTTATTATATTTTCTAAAATAATCTTATTTGAATAGTCATAAATGATGTAGAACCAAAACATATTTGGAGCTTACATGTATTTCTATATTCAATTTATAATTCTTTAGATAGAGATCAAAACTCTATTTAGTATTCACATAAATAAACACATTTCATTAGCTAATTTGTTGCATTTTTCATCATTGAGAAAATATATGAATTAATTGTAATTGTTACTTTTAAGTTAGTAGATGATGTCAAAACGTATTAGTCTTTGTAGTCTATGGAATAATGTTATTATTTATAATTATTAAATATTACTATATTTTAGAAGAAATGCATAATAAATGAGATAAAACCATTTTAAATGAATATATATTTTTACATGATTTTCATAATCATTTTTTAAAATTTTATTTCATAAATATGTTTTTGGGTGAATTCATTTTCATTTGATCCAATGTGCAGAAATCTGAATTGTTTTTAGATCAAAAGATATTAAAAAACAATGTTATAGGCTTATGTTGCCTTGAAACAATGTGTTATAATTATAAACATGAAATATGACATTTTCTTCTATTTTATCATGTTAGGCATGCGTAGGAGTATATCATAGAAGCATTCTACAAATATCATTTTTTCATTAGTGTGAGAGAGTGATTAGATTATGTTAACCATATAGCATATTTATTCAAGAATTACAAATTGAGAAAATTAAAAGTAGATAACATGTATAGAGAGAGAGAGGTGTCTTGTCATTCAATCGTTATAAAAATAAATTATAGAGAAAATATATATTTTCTTGTATCAATTATTCTATTTTTTAAGGAATGTGTGTGTGTTCAAAATGGTTATAAACATATTTTAATTTTCTTGACAAGAGCTTAGTAGAAACCATCAATGGAGTCTTATAATTGTTTGAGGAAATCTTATTTTATTTTATTTTTTAAAAATAATTTATGTTATGTTATGCTTAATTTCATAGAAGTTGGAATCTTTCATTTTATTTGATTCTAAAAATATATATTTCTCTTTATCAAACTCAATAAATTTTGGTGAGGGCTTCACCATCTTCGATTCCAATAAAGATCTCCTCTTTAGATTGGAAATATATGGCCTCATGTTCCAAACACTTTAATCTAATGGATGTTTATGGAAAATTGGTTCTCATGGAGATAAGTTGGATGGTCAAAATCCCTCTTCATTGTGATGAAGTTTTTTATTTACCAATAAAAGAGTGCCTCCTTATTTTATTTCTTCATTTCCTTACTATGTTTGCAATAATACTTTTTCTAATCTTTTGGTGAAAGGATTTTTTGTAGGTGAAATACAAGTGTAGGGCATGGGGACAATGCTTGATAGAGATTTTTTTAATTTGTGTATTGATCTTAGCTTCAATCAAGCTTTCATTATGGATTTGATTATCATGCTTGAATAAATATTTCTAGTGACATTAACCTTCCTTGTGTGAGAGGATCACATAGAGGATGAGATAACCTCACCACCCTCCTATGTTGCTCAATGCCAAAAGAATGACTCTTTTCTTTAAATTTTATTTATTTGTGCCAAGTATAACAATTTCTCAATTGTGGTAATATTCACCAATAATTTGACTAATATATTATTTCATTCTCAATTTTAATATTTTTTTCAAATTTTGAATGATAATATATAATTTTTGTTGTCAACTTATGACATTAGGGTTAAAATATTTTTTTGGGATATTTATTTTATTTAACTATTTCATGTCATTGAATCAATTACAATACAAACATAGTAGATAATGTAGAGAGGTTTTGTGTACATAGTGTTTTATCTCTCTACACTCTACTTAAACATCACACTATTCACCAATAAAAAACTAAATAGAAATTTTACACTTTATCTAGTAAAAATTGGTAATTAATGAATTCTATGTCTTTCCTAAATATTGAATGAATTGGCATTCGATGAAGGAGCTCAAACTATTGAATAGTGTAAAGGTATCAGTTCATTCCCAAAAGATTGGAGTGTATGTACACAAGCCATTTTAGAAATTTTTACATAGATTTTAATTTTATATATTTTTTGCTACTTTGCAATAAGCATTGTAATTGTTTCTAGAAGTACATTAATGAGAAGATTGGAGAGTATAACATTCAAACTTACAACCTACCCGTGGTTGATAAAATTTCCATTGCTTAGCCACTTGCCATTCCATGATGGAAGCTTTCAAATTCTATCAAAAAAAGTGTATTTCAATTCTAACACACCATTGAGGTACATGCATGTTGAGATAAACTACATGATACCAAATTCAAAATTTTAAACATGATATAATTTAATTCTAATAAATTTCAGATTGGATATAACTTTACCTATGCTATAATTTTTAATTTAAATTATTTTTAACAACTTTATAATAAAATATATTTCACTTATTTATATCCTATAAATAATGCATTTAAAATTTGATTAAATAGACTTTCTTATATCTAACAAAATTTTATTGTAATAATTTTTTAATGAGTGTGACATTTAAAAATTTGATTATAGAAAAATAATTATCTTATCTCTAACAAAAGTTTATTGTAACACTTTATTCTAATTATTTTTTACAACTTTATAATAGAAATTATTCCACTCATTTATATCCTATAAACAATACATTTAACAAATTTGACTATAAAAAAATTAAGTATCTTATCTATAACAAAAAATTTCTACCAATAGTGGCATGGTGTGTTGGTCAAGTTGTGTTGTTATTCTTGTCATCAAGGTCCAAACCCCATTGGGGTGTGATTGTTGAGAATTTAAATTTGGGATGAGGTTCGTTGTTTGTGACCTCATCGGTTCATAGATTTGGGTCAAAAGTGTTTATCCCTCTTAATAAAAATTATTTCTCATAAACAATACATTTAAAATTTTGATTAAATAAAAAAATATTTTTCTTATCTCTAACAAAATTTATTGTAATAATTTATTTAATCAATATGACATTTTAAAAAATTACTATAGAAAAAATTAAAAAATAATTATCTTATCTCTAACAAAATTTTCCTATAAACAATACATTTTAAAATTTAAGTAAATAGAAAAAATAATTATCTAATCTCTGACAAAATTTTAATGAAATAATTTTATTCTAACTATTTTTAACTTTATAATAAAAAATATTCCATTGATTTATATATTTACGCTGATAGGAATTACAATGAAAATCATTTCATGACTATTATGTGTACATAAAAGTAAGACATTAAATCTTGGTTTGTTGCAAAGATAGTTGTTGTTGCACCAAAAGATCGATCTTTTAATGCCCAATACAACTGTTGGAGTTAATGAATCCATGGGAGGCGGTTAATCCATGGCAAAAACCTAAGAAATGCGTTGCATAACACAAGGAGACCAAGGGTGCACACCTTGCAATAATCCCCCCAACGCAAGCGAGGGGTTCGAATTCGTGACCCAGGCTCTAATGCCAATTGTTACAAAGATTATTATTGTTGCACCAAAAGATCAACCTTTTAGTGTCTGATACAACTTCCAAAGTTAATGAATCCATGGGAGGTGATTAAGCCATGTCATGAACCCAAGCTACGCTTCACAACACAAGGAGACCAAGGGAACACACCTTGCAACAATCCCCCCCATATTGATTCAAGAGCTAGCCAACATATGACTTACAATAAGAACTTTAATTCTTTAGAATTTAGAAGAAACAAAAGGTGGAAGGATATTTCTTGGGGATGATAATTCACATGTAATTGAAGGAATAGGTTTGATTTCAATGAAAGGACATGATGGTAAGAAGTTGGAAGTGATAGATGTGAATCTTGTACCTAATTTAACAAAAATTCTTCTCTCAGTGAGTCAAATAACTCAACATGGTTATAAGGTGGAGTTTTATTCAGATAAGTGTCTAATCAAGAACATTAATGATGGATTCAAATTTGTGGCTACAGGAGTTGAGAGTGATGGCATCTACAAATTTTTAGCATCTATTGATAATAAATCTTACATTACTGCAAGTTCCTCCACAAGTGAGTTGTGGCGTCAAATATTTTGTCACTTAAACTATCAAAGTTTGGCTATGCTTTCAAACATGAATATGGTTGATGGACTACCTTGGATAAGGTTAAACACAAATGTGTGTATAGGATGCATAGTTGGAAAACAACATAGAGACAAGTTTGAAAGGTCTACATGGAGGCAAGTAAATATCTTGAACTTTTCCATAGAGATTTATGTGGGCCTTGTTGAGAAATGTGACTCAAATTTATTGGCTTGATCAACTTCCTGAAGCAGTTGTGTTCTTCTCTTATTCATCCTATATGCTATGGGATCGCTGAAAATCCTAACTTTGGAACTCATGTCGCGGGGTTGTGGAAATTCATAACTTTGTGACAGACCTATCGCTAGATCGTGGAAATTTGAAACTTTGAAACCTATGTCACGGGGTTCTAAATTTCCATAACTTTATGACTTAGTGACATTGGGGTTCTCGTGCTTATTGGCATGTTGCGGGTTTTGGGAATTTCATAACCTCCAATGGAGGTTGTGAAGTTTTGTCTTTTAGTGACATAGCAATCCTGAGTGGGCATTGGCTTGGCAATGGTGACTTGGATGTCACAGAGGCAGTGGAGACTATGACAGAGTGTTGATATTGTTGATCAATGGTTGTGGCTATTTTAATACAATAGTGCTCAGTTATTTCATGCTCCTTTTTGGTGAGGACCGAAAAACTCTATGAAGCGAGTGGAATTGACTGAGTGTTTGAAACTTTTCAACTTGATCAACGATGACTCAAATCAACAGTGCCCACTAGCCCTACGCCTCTTGTGGTGGGTCTCGAGTGACTCTTGCGGGGTGTGCAAGCTTCGAACACATGTCGTGGTGGACTTGAACGGTGTTGGATTGGTAAGCGATGATCACATGACGTCATGTTGGGAGCTAAATATTTAAGTCTTTTTCAGGAGACTTGTTGCGAATATTGTAGATTCCATTTTGATTCTCTAGAGTTAAACAAGTGGTGTACACGTTTCTTGGTGGTCCCTGGCCATGACAAGCAGTGTATGAAGGAGAATTGATAGTTGGAAAGCGATGGTTGGTTCTTGACTGCTGACAGATGTGGGATCCGATAGGATGGTGAATAGTGTCGAAGGCCAACAGGTGGCAATGACATGGAGGATAGATGGCATGTGGGCCCATGTGCTCGGTGAACTTGGTGAGATGGTAATAAATTTCTATTTGACTAGGCGACATGATGTTAGGTGGATAACCCTAAGTTCAACACTGGAGATTTGTTCAACTGCTTATTCGACGGCCATAAATTCTAGATGATAGCATGTGGCTCATGGTGTAACCTAAAGGGGTGCGGTAGTTGAAAAATCAAAGAGAAACTCTCTCTTGGAGCCAATCCGAAAAGGCAAAGCGTAGTGGTTACCTGGTTGGGTGGTGGACTAGCTGAGAGGCTTGGTGTAGGCCGAGGGGCTAGGGAGCCATGAGTCGAGAAAGAGAGACTCTCTCTTGGAACCGAGCCGAAAAGGTAGAGCGCAGCGGTTAGCTGGTTGGGTGGTGAACTGGCCGAGAGGCTTGGTGCAGGCCAAGTGGTTGGGGAGCTATGAGTCAAGAAAGATAGAAACTCTCTCTTGGAGCCAAGGCAAAAAGGTAGAGTGTAGTAGTTACCTAGTTGGGTGGTGGACTGGCTGAGAGGCTTGGTCTAGGTCGAGTGGTTGGGGAGCCGTGAGTCAAGAAAGAGAGATGAATCTTGCAAAAGGTGAAGGTCGAGCGATTATGTGATAGAGAGGCAGAGAGGTCGGTGGTCAAGTCATGAGGCTATGTAGCCGAGCAAGATGTTTGTGGTTGAGAGAGAGAAAAAGAATAAGGGTTATGCTATCGAATATTCTCCAAATGGAACAAGATGTGAACTCTGTAAAATCTTAGAGCCTAAATTGTATTCGTAACTATCTTTTGTTGTTGAATAATACAATGGCGATTTGGGATTTTGGAGTGTGGGGTTTCTTACCTGAAAGGTTTTCCCCATGCAAATAATTGTGTTCATGTTTTTTGTTTCATCTTTCATGTTTAATGGTTTTGTGTGATTGAATCCATTTAATGGTGTTGTTGAAACTAATTAATCATTAACTTCTCTCTAAGGATTAATGTGGGAAATTAACTATGTCTATTTCTGCTTTATGGCATAGTAGTACGTGTCTTTGAGGTGATTTGAAGAAATTAAAATTATTGAAGGCACTACTGATCTTGAATGTTTCTTTCAGAGATGACCCGATCTCCCCCAACAAGTGGTATCAAAGCCTTCTTCTGAGATTTTATTTTTGCTTGCATGTGCAGGTTTTTGAGTTGTATGTACTTGCATGGACTTGCATGTGGCTTGCATGTGTCTACATGTTGATGCATGTATGAATTCCTAGTGTTTCTAGTTCTAGGTATTCCTTTTGTGAAGATTTCTTAGTGTAAAAAGATTGAGGAAATCTGAAGAAATCAACTGATGGATTGATCCTTTGGTGAGTTGAAATTCTTGCTCCTTTTTTGTTTGAGTTCCAAGAGAACACACAGTATGAAGGATGGGGAAGATGGAGAAACTTGAGTTGGTCATATTGAACAGATGTGACCCATAGCTCGTGAGTTGGTAGCAGTATAATCTCGATGCATGGGGTGGAGTATTATTTTCTCTATAGCTGTGTTGCAGAAAGCTTTCATATTGGGTGTTTGTCTGAGAGGCTCCCTAGTGATATGGAGAAGTTTGGGTTGTTGTTCAGACATGGAGTAATGTGCTTATGCTAGGTTTTTTTCCTAGTATTGGAAGGGACAATTTTTTTGGTACTCCGGTTGGATGTAGGCTATGGATTTGATCATTGGATGGTCTGAAATCTTCTTAAATATCTTGTCTCTCTCTTGAATGCATGTGCATGATGGTGGTTTTGGAGTTGGCTTGATATGGGCATGAAGTTCTTGAGCTATTTTTTTTTTCAAGGATGTGTTGTACTTGCATCGCTCAGATTCATGTTCTTTGCATTTGAGGGTTTTATAGATTCTCATTTAAAGAATCTATGGTTATGCATATTCATGATAATCCAGTTTCTAGTTTAACCATTATGGTGTTTTAGATGTGAAGTGGATATGGGTGTGCATGGGTGTTCTCGAACACAATGGTTTTGCAGGTTTTACATGGTCAAGAAAATTTGTGGTTTTTTGGAGCTGTTGTTAAACTATTTTCTAGACCTTGGCTTCTGGGGTGTAACTGGATGAGATAGTTGCAGTTTGGCATGGTTTGAGGAGGTGCACAATATCTTCTTTGCATGGGAGTGTTGGTATGTTATTTATCACTCAGCATTCTTGTTGTGTTCCCTGTTGGGTTCTTAGACTATGGTGCTTGTTGTGGACATGATTAGCGAATCAGATATGAGCTTGATCTGTTGTTTGAGTCATGTTGTCTACATGGTTATTCTCTTTGAGACCTCGGTTTTGTAGTTTCAAGTGTGATGATGGGTTTGCATGTTTCTATTGAATGGATCTATGAGTTGTGAAATTTGTGGGTTGTCTTTACCTACATGTTTGTTGTGAGGCAACTCGGAAGTGGACTATCTATATCCTCAAGATCTATTTTTGTGATGGTGCAGACTTGTTAGCTGGCCTTGTCTGTGGCCACTTCTGCATTGGTGTAGCTGCTTTGAGATGCGAGAATGAATGGTGTTGAGTACCTGAAAATTTGGTTATGGGGACCTGTAGCATGTGTATTACGATGTCATGGATAGCTTGGATACACTATTTTGTGTAAGATTTTGACAATGATGAGAATCTCTGCTTAATTCTAGAGATCTTGGTGCTACTTGGTATTGTTGTTAGATGGACATGTTACTATGTGGACCTGAAGGATTTTGAGATTAGCAGATGTTTGGTCATGATGCTTGGAAAGCTCAATTGTCATGATTCAGTGGGATCTTTTAGCAATGATTGTGGATTCATCACTTGGTGGTGAATGATCTTCTTTAGTATTGTAGATGTTACCATGAGGGACTCTTAGATCATGTTGTTACAGAAGGGTTATTTTGCATTTGCATGGACATTATTTGAAGATGTGTTACATCCTGGAGCCATGGAGGACTCTTGTGAGTTTTTGGTTGAGGTGTTGGAGGTGCTTGGCAGGTGATGTTGGTTTAGAGTTTGTTTTGTTTCATGTCATGGCATACTCTTGATTGTGCATTAGATTTTTGGCATGATGCATTGCTCTTGAGACCATATTATGTTCACCTAAATCATGAGATCTCCTAAGGGGGATGGTAAGATCATGATGTCATGATAAGCTCTTGATTCTGGTGATTGGAGCATTGACAGTGGTTTGGTAGTTCTCTATGTATTGGATGCATTGATCATATGCTTGAGAACTTCGTGATGGTGCAATGATGCATTTGGATTCTAGCATGAGACGATTGGTTGTAGGTGCCCATGGATACATGAATAATAAGATGAGGTTGTAATTCTCTTGAAATGAGAGAAGCGTTGATGGTTACTCTTGATTCGTTTTTAGCAGAAATTATGAGGAGCCTACACCTTGGTTGGATGTGAGTTCAACAGAGACAAAATGAGGAGATTTCTCTTGGAGAATTCATGATGACTTGGTTATCTTGGAGGAGAATTCTCATTCCCCACTCTTGGTCTACTTGGTAGTTTATCACTAGAAAGGTATTGCCCATTGTTTCTCTCAGGTTTTTAATGCTTTCTTTCATGGATATGGATCTTGAACTGTTATTACATGTTTCTAAAGGATTGATTGTGAGAGTTGGATAGTGTGGTCATCTCCTTGTGCATTGTGATTACATTCATTGATGTTGAGTTTAGAAGATGTAGTGGGATTATTTCCTGATATGGGAAATTAAATAGTTTGATCTTCTTGGAGAAGCTTACATCCATATAATTACATGAAACATATGTTGTGTTTGATCTTGGTGATTGAACAGTTGGATATTGTTAAGGATTTTCTTTTGGGGTGTTGTGAAGGATATCATACTTGACACAGTTGGCATTTAGAGGTGTATGTAGAAGGATTTTCTACAAGTATATGATGTGCAGACTTTTCTATTTGTGGTCTCGGTTATGGAGACTTGTGGTGAGGGTTGTACAGGTTGTGCATATCATTGTGGATGGTTCTTTGAAATTACATGATTACACTCTCTATGTTATTCTATTGTTAAACTCATTGTGCCTTTGATCCTTTAAGATTTATTACTCGTGTAGTGGGAGTTCTTGGATTTGTTTTGTCTTCTTCAATTGGTTGGCACATGGAACTTGTATTTGTTGTTGATGGGTTGGTTATGGAGTGGCATGAGACTATTGATTTGGATACCTTGGAGGTATGTGTGATTGGATGGATTAGCACTTGTTGTGTGTGTTATTCTCAGTTGTGTGGGTTGATCAGTTGGATGGGTGCAGTCAGTGTTTTGGTTGTTGCTCTAACTGGTGTTTTATCTTGTTTCTGGAGAAGGTCATGGATGTGTTCATGGTGTGATGCTTATGTATATCTTGTGAGCATAGTGAAGTGGTGGAAATATGTTATAGCCTTTGCTATCAGATGGATTTGGTGCCTATATTCTTTAGACTGGTGCATATTCACCATGGCTCGTTCCTTTCCTTTGGAGGATAGCAAGAATTTTTGCTTGAGATGGTGGAAATCTTATATGTTGGTGCAAGTGTCTTAGTGGAGCATGGAATCATTGGTTGAGGATCTTGCTTGTTGCATGGATGGTTGATATAGTAACTTCTAGATTTGGAAGGAGCCCAGTAAGTTCTTCATCAAGTGGGAGAATGTTGAAAAATGTGACTCAAATTTACTAGATTGATCGACTTCCTAGAGCAATTATGTTCTTCCCTTATTTGGCTTGTATGTCACGGGATCACTGAAAATCCAAACTTTGGAACTCATGTTGCGAGGTTGTGGAAATTTATAAGTTTCCAACAGACCTATCGCTAGATCATGAAAATTTGAAACTTTGAAATCTATGTTGTGGGGTTCTGAATTTCCATAACTTTTTGACTTAGCGACATTGGGGTTCTCGTGCTTATCGACATGTCGCGGGTTTTGGGAATTTCATAACCTCCGATGGAGGTTGTGAACTTCAATTTTTTATTGATATAGCAATCATAAGTGGGCATTGGCTTAGTAGCGATGACTTGGATGTCACAGAGGAAATGGGGACCACGATAAAGTGTTGATATTTTTGATCGAAAGTTGTTTTTATATTAATCCAATGGTGCTCATTTATTTCGTGCTCCTTTGTGGTGAGGACCGACAAAATCTTATGAATCGAGCAGAATTGACTGAGCGTTTGACACCTGTCGGCTTGATCAATGATGACTCAAATCAACGGTTCCTGCTAGCCCCGTACCTCTTGTGGTGGGTCTCAAGTGACTCCTACAGGGTGTGTGGGATTTAGACACGTGTTGTGGTGGACCCGACTAGTGTTGGATTGGTAAGTGGTGATCACATGACATCATGTTGGGAGTTAAATATTTAAGTCTTTTCCAGGAGACTTGTTGTGAATATTGTAGATTTCCTTTTGATTCTTCAGAATTACATAAGTGGTGTACACGTGTCTTGGTGGACCCTAGCCATGACAAGTGGTATATGAAGGAGAATTGGTAGTTGGAAAGTGATGGTTGGTTTCCAATTACCAATGAATGTGGGACCCGATAGGATTATGGATCATGTCGAAGGCCGACTGGTGGAAATGATGTGGAGGACAAATGGCATGTGGGCCCATGTGCTTGGTGAGCTTGGTGAGATGGTAATAAATGTCTCTTTGGTTGGGAATCATGATGTTAGGTGGATAACCCTAAGTTTGATGCTAGAGATTTGTTCAATTGCTTATCCGATGGCCATAAATGTTGGATGATGGCGTATGGCTCGAGGTGCAATCCTAAAGGGGTGTGGTAGTTGAACAGTCAAAGAGAAAGAGAGAAACTCTCTCTTAGAGTCAAGATGAAAAAGGCAGAGCGCAACGGTTACCTGGTTGGGTGGCGGACTGGTCGAGAGGCTTGATGCAGTTTGAGTGGCTAGGGAGTCATGAGCCGAGAAAGAGAAAATCTCTCTTGGAGTTGATTCAAAAAGGCAAAGCGCAACAATTACCTAGTTGGGTGGTAGATTGGTCAAGAGGCTTGGTGCAAGCCAAGTGGCTAGGGAGCCATGAGCCAAGAAAGAGAGAAAATCTCTCTTGGATCTTAGCCAAAAAGGCAGAGTGTGGTGGTTACCTGGTTGGGTGGCGGACTGGCCGAGAGGCTTGGTTCAAGCTAAGTGGTTGGGGAGACATGAGTTGAGAAAGAGAGATGAATCTTGTAGAAGGTGAAGGCCGAGCAGTTTTATGACAGAGAGGCCAAGAGGCTGGTGGTCAAGCCATGAGGCTTTGTAGCCGAGCAAGATGTCTCTCATTGAGAGAGAGAAAAATAATAAGGGTTATGCTGCCAAATATTCTCTAGATGGAACAATATGTAAAATTTGTAAAGGCTTAGAGCCTAAATTGTATTCGTAACTAAATTTTGTTGTTGAATAATAAAATGGCGATCTGGGCTTTTGGAGTGGGGTTTTTTACCCGAAAAGTTTTTCCCCACGTAAATCTGTGTGTTCATGTTTTCTATTCCATCTTTCATGTTTAATGTGTCTGTGTGATTGAATCCATCTCATGGTGTTGTTGAAACTAGTTAAGCATTATCTTCTCTCTAAGGATTAATGTGGGAAATGAACTATGTTTGTTTCCGCTTTATGGCATAGTAGTACGTGTCTTTGAGGTGATTTGAAGAAATTAAAATTACTTAAGTAACTACTAATCTTGGATGTTTCTTTCTGAGATGACCCAATCTCCCCCAACAGGCCTATGAATTCCCCATCAAAGGGGGGAGCTAGGTACATCTTAACATTCATTGATGATTTTTCAAGGAAATTTTGGGTATACTTTCTTAAGAAAAAAGATGAAGTGTATAGAAATTTTGAAATGTTCAAAGCACTTATGAAAAATCAAAGTGGGAATAAGATCGAGAGAATAAGAACAAATAATGGCGGAAAATATGTCAATAACAAGTTCAAATCCTTTTGTGAATATCATGGGATAAAAAGAGAAATGACTAAAATATATACTCCTCAGAAAAATGGTATTATTGATAGGAAGAATAGGACCTTAGTGGAAATTACATGATGCGTGCTACAATCCAAGGGTCTCCCTTTGTTTCTTTGGGTTGAGTTTTTCAATACTACATCTCATGTCTTGAATAGATCTCCTAAAACTTGTTTGCAGAATATTAATCCTAAAGAAGCATGGAGTGGAAAGAAACCGGATGTTAAGTATTTTAGATTATTTGGATGTGAAGCATTTGATCACATACCAGATGAGATTAAAGAAAATAAATTTGATAAGAAGAGTGTTAAATGCATCTTTGTGGGCTATGATGATCAAAGGAAAGGATATAGGTTGTATGATCCTAGTGTGGAGGATGTGTTCACAACTAGGGATGTCAAGTTTAATGAATGGTTTGATGATATGATACAATCCTCTCCTATTCCACAAGTGGACATAGATAATGGTGAATCCTCTAATTCCTTTGAAACAAATGAAATTTCTAAGGAAACTTCCAGTACAATTGGAGAATGTAGTCCTCCTCCAAAGACCAAGAGTCTTCAAGAAATTTATCAAAAGACTCAAAAAATTAATTATGCTCTAATGACCACCATAATGAAGACTAATTATTCTCAAACATATGATGAAGCTAAGGGAGAAAATGAATGGGAACAAGCTATTTATAATTAATATGACTCTTTGATAAAAAACCAAACATTGGAATTGGTGGACTTGCCTAAGGACAAGAATGTGGTTAACAATAAGTGGGTGTATAAGACTAAGTTCAACTCAGATGGGAGCATTGAAAAACACAAGGCAAGACTAGTGGCCAAAGGCTATTCACAGAAAGAGGGAATCGACTACACATAAACTTTTTCTCCAGTAGCAAAGATCAGTACTATCAGGACTATTATAGCATTAGCAGCACATTTCAAGTGGCCTTTACATTGGATGGATGTTAAGAATGCATTTTTGAATGGTGAAATTGATGAAGAAATCTATATGACTCAGCCATAGGAATTTTAAAGTTTAGGACAAGAACACTTAGTTTGCAATTTAAGGAAGTCCCTTTATGGCTTGAAACAAGCTCCAAGGGCTTGGTATGCTAAGATTGATGAATATTTCCAAACTCAAGGCTTTCATAATAGTCCTCATGATCCCAACTTGTATGTGAAGTAATTTGATGATGGTGGCATAGTAATTGTTGTACTTTATGTTGATGATCTTATTATCACATGACATAACATGAACCAAATCATTGACATAAAGATAATATTACAAAATACACTTGAGATGATAGAAAGATGATACTTTATTATCATCCAAGTATGGCAAAAATATGATGGAATTTACCTTTCTCAAACCAAGTATGCTTTAGACTTGTTGAGAAAGTTTAGGTTGAAATATTGAAAAGGTATATCTACTCCACTTACTCCAGGATTGAAGTTGACTAAGGATATGGATGGTGAGGATGTTGATCCTACCTTATAAAAGCAATTGGTTGGTAGAATTGTGTACTTGACTCACACTCGACCAGATATTTCTTTTATAGTAAGTGTGGTTTCAAGGTTTTTGAGTTCTCCTAAGGTTCCACATTAGACGGAAGCAAAAATAATATTGAGATATGTACAAGGGACTTTGAATATGGGTGTATATTATTCTTCCCATGGAGATATAAAACTTGTTGGGTATTCTAATTCAGATTGGGCAGGTTGTGCAGATGATCGAAAATCAACTACAGGTTATGTTCTCTCTTTGGGTTTTGGTCCCATTTCATGGTGTAGTAAGAAGCAATATACTATTTCTTTATCAACTATAGAGGTTGAATATACTGCAACGCATGAGACAGCTAAAGAAAAAACTTGGTTGCAGGTTATTCTTTCAATACTCAAATAGCATCAAATAGGGCCATTTTTACTTCATTGTGACAATCAAAGTGCCATTATGTTGTCCAAGAATCCAGTGTTTCATGCTCAAATAAAACATATAGAAGTCTATCACCATTATATCAGGCATCTCATCCAACAACAAGTGATTCATCTTTAATATTACAAATCAAAGGATCAAATAACTGATCTATTTGCCAAGGCTTTATGTGAAACTAAGTTTGCATATCTTAGAAGTCTTTTAGGCTTGCGAGAAATCACATGCATATTTGATGGTTGTCATCCTGGGGGGATTATTGTGAATCTATACCATTATATTAATAAATAAGTGATTGTAAATGGGTACCTAACAAGTCTTTAGGCTAGGACTCATCTTTTCTAGATTATGGAGGGTTATTTAATATAATTAGTATAGTTAATTTATGGGGGATGTTAGAATAAATTAACTATTCACTCTGTCGGCACAAATAATGATAGGGCCTACAACCACCTACATTGTTGACTAAAACTGCTCCTTATTGATTGACAATTAATTCCCTACCAACTACTGTGTAGTGTAGCTTGTAAAGTGATGCATATTTTTCTATAAATTGAATATGAATATAGAGAGCTAAGTGCTATGTTTTGCAACCAGTCTTCTCTGCTTCTTTCTATGTATATTTTTTTCACAATTGAATAACAAATCTAGGTCATCCAACTTGGATAGGGTATTGCAGAATAAGTGATTTTAGTTTTCATGTATTTTTTTACTCAATGAGAATATAGGATGTGCAAATCATGCAAAACAATTTGATGATAGTTCATTGTATATTTTTGATATAATCTTATTTGATTTTGACTAAGCAGAACAATATCGTTGGAGCTCTAAGAAACCAAATCAAATGAGTTGTGAGAACATTTTTTGTTTGAACAAAAAAGGTAATGTATGCAATTTTTTGCATTGTCTTTTGCATTTAACTTTTGTCTTCTCCTCATCCTTCATCCTTTGTGTAACCAGCCCATATTCCCTAATTTGTGCAATACTCCACCATTCTTTGGGAAAATCCCTTACAATGATATCATGAAGATTTTCCAAGACATAAACTACCTTTTGTTAGTTATTTTTAGATGGTTTTGTTAAAATAACAGTAACAAGTGAGATTAATTTCAAGTGTATTTCAAGCAGTTTAGTCATTCTATATTTCTTTGAAATTTTTCCCAAACTATTGATGTATCAATTTCTTGAAAAGGGTTGATAATGATGGAGTGTTCTTTTCTATATTTGTTAACAATTTTCTTGAGAAAATGTTTGAATTTTTCATATGTTTCTATCATTGCACAATGATAGTATTCATTGGTGCATATCTTTAACCATAATGCCTTATCTTCACCCTCTAATGCAATAGCCTCACTTAAGGCATGTAATAGTTCATTACAAATCCACTTGTATGGAATTTTTTCAAGTTTCAATCTTACCTTTGTTGGATTTATCACGGGTTTAATTTGGACAAAGTAGATGAAATAGAACTTTGCAAGCAACAATACTAACCAAAACATAACAAAGTATAAAAAAAAATTGAACAACACCCTCTCGAATGTTGGGATTAAGGTGTCTCAACCTTAAAGTCCTAATATTGATTTAATTGATGTAATATTGTATTTATTTGTATAGTTTAATTCCTATTGTGTCATGTCACTACAAATTGGGACCCACCGACTGGGTGGCATCTTTGTTGGAGGACACTGGATGACACATACTCATCCCAAGTGGATATAGGCATTCCAATTTGGAATCTTTGACCTATGACAGATTCTATGACGCATCATAAGGAATATTATTGCATTGAGAAATTTGGTGCCCAAGTTGGGTTATGATAGGATGTAAGAGAATCGGCTATTTTTAGTCAGTTATGACAAATTCTCTTACAAATTTTATGATAGCTCTTGTGGTAGATTTATGACATATTCTATGACAGTTGTAAGGCATCTTTCATAAGCAATTATGAGCACATTTTGGGTGCCCAAGCTAGGAGAAATAATATTTGCATGTATGACAATTGTAAGAGGTGTAAGGGAATCTAGTACATGTGTCCAAATGCATGTCTATGGCGAGGGATATTGTGTCATGTGTATTTGGACTCCCATTCTCTTCTAGAGGAATCTCTTGGCTTGTATTCTCTATAAAATGTGTGTCTTGTATTGTAGAATGCACAGTTTTTTTACATGTAACGAAGTGCTATCAGATTGTCTCCAAGATAGGTGTTTGTGATGAAACACTTGTTGAAGAAAGGCTTGTACTTGATGTTGTATTGTAACTCCTATTTGAAGTGATACAATAGTATTGTTCTTTTGGAGGGTGGGTCTTTTTTACCCGAAAGAGTTTTCCCCATGTACATCTGGTGTATGTTGCATTTGTGTACTTGTTATATTCTATTATTCTCTATGTGTATCTCTTATTGTAATTGTATAAGGTTTTAAAATGAAATTTTTTAACTCTCCCCTACTTAGATTAGTGCAGGAATTTGTTTTCACTCACTCGACTTCCTTTCAGTTGGTATCAAAGCCTACCCAACCTTGGTTCCTTTGTTGGGTTAGCAGGGTTTTTTGAGTTGATCTTTGTTTCAGTGGGAGTTTTGCATAACTCTGTGTTTTGTTACCTTGTTGCAGGAAAGAGATGGCAGGCACATCTAGGAGGATTGAGATGGAGAAATTTAATAGCAGTAATTTTGAACTTTGGAAGCTCAAAATGGAAGACATGCTCATAGATCGTGATTTGTGGGCTGCTATTTCTAGAACCAAACCATCAGGCATGAAACAAGAAGATTGGGATCTCATGGATAGGAAATCCAACGGTCTTATTAGACTTTATTTGGTTGATTTCATCCTCTTAAATTTCCATGAAGAGAAAAAAAATTCTTCTTTGCAGAAGAAGCTTGGTGATGTCTATTAGGCTAAATCCTTGGTAAACAAGCTTTTCTTGAGAAAGAATATGTACTCTCTAAAATGGAAAATGGAGGGTTTGTAGCAGATCATCTAAATGCATTTAAAATGTTGGTTACACAACTGGGTTCCGTTGGAGACAAGATTGATGAACAAGACTATTGCATGCTCCTTTTTTGTTTGTTGTCAAACTCTTGGGATCACCTGGTAATGGCTATTGGAAGCACTACTTCCACCTTCAATATGGATGAGGTCGTTGCCTCATTATTATCTGAAGATATGTGAAGGACGTATTCTAAGGTGGCCAAGGAGGCCCTTGCAGTTCGTGGTAGACCAAAGGAGAGAGGCAAAAAGAAAGACAAGAAATCTAAGTCAAAGTCTCCGAGGAGATCTAAGTCTATTGGTAAGAAGTCCAAGGAAAAATGTTGGAACTGTGGAGAAATTGGCCACATTCATAAATATTGCAAGAAGGAAGGGAAGAATAAAAACAAGTATTTCTTTGATTATGAATCTAAAAAATCATCTCAAGATGATGGAGAAGCATTTATTGCAACCCTAGTAGCCCATGCATCAGATGATGTGTGGATGATAGATTTAGGTGCATCCTTTCACATGACTTCTCATAGAGATTGGTTCTCGAAGTATGAGGAGTAAAATGATGGAGAGGATACTTAGGTGATGACTCTCACCTGAAGGTTGTTGGTCGTGGAAGAGTCAAAATAAAATTTCCTAATGGAAGAGTGAAGGGGATTGATGGTGTCTTACATATCCCAGGTTTTGCACGAAACCTTCTTTCTATAAGTAAATTGAATGATTACCTGAGTGCAAGTTTTTTTCTTTGGTGAAGGATGTAAGATGACTAGATGGGCTATGGTGTTGGCTAAGGGTGTTCATATTGGCACTTTGTTTCAACTTCATGCATGCACTGTACAACACAATACTTCTTTTGATGTATCAAAGAAGAGACCTTTGGATTCTTAATCCTCACAATCAAATTGTGTACAGAAGAAGCATGTTGCAACTACATCCCATGGTCATGCATTTTGGGTACCTAAGGGTGCAAATTCCATGGAAATGAAGCTTCATATAGAGAAGACAATTTTATGGCACCAACGACTTGGTCACATTGGTGAGAAATGTCTTAGAACCCTAAAAAAAAAATCCTTCTTGAAGGCCTTGATGATTGTAATCTCGAGTTTTACTTTTGCGAACATTGTGTATATGGAAAAAAACACCGTGTTTTTTTTTACTCTAGTTCTCATAAGTCTTCTCAAGTTTTGGACTATGTTCATTCAGATGTGTTTGGTCTTGTAAATGTTCCTTCATCATCAAAATTTATATTTTTTGTTTCTTTCATAGATGAATATAGTAGAAGGATATTCATTTATTTCCTCATAAGTAAAGTTGAAGTCTTTAGTCGGGTCAAGGAGTTTAAGGCCTTGGTAGATAATTAGACTAGCAAGAAGATTAAGTGTTTGAGGACTGATAATGGTGGTGAGTTTTGTTTCATAGAGTTTGACAAGTCTTGTAAAGAGCACGAGATTGAGATACATAAGACAACTCCATACACTCTATAGTAAAATAGAGTTGTAGAGAGGATGAATAGAATATTTATGGAGAGGATTAGGAGTTTGTTGAGTTGTTCTAGCCTTGAACATAAGTTTTGGGCCAAAGCAGTAGCCACTGCATGTTATTTGATCAATAGATCTCCTACATCAACACTTATTGGTAAAACACCCATTGAGGCGTGGTCTGGGAAAAAGCCTTCGATGAGACATCTCAGAGTATTTGGTTGTGAATCTTACGCTCATGTTTCAATTTAGAAGAGGTCAAAGTTGGAGAACATGGTTGTTAAGTGTATCTTTATTAGTTATGGTTTCGGTGTGAAAGGGTACAAGATTTGGGATCCAAAATCTAAGAAGGTTCTATATAGTAGAAGTATGATCTTTAGAGAGATGAAACCTTCTACTGTTGAGTTGTAGCCAGGAAAAGAGGAGAAAAAAAATAAGGAGTTAGTTTAGATTCCACCTACTCTAAAGAAAGAAGAACTATGTACTCCTATTGGATCTGATGATGAGCAGAGCTCAAGCAGCTATGAAAGTTTTGAAGAAGAAGGAGAACCTCAATCTCAACCTTTAAGGAGGTCTACATGAGTTAGGTGACAACCAGAAAGGTTTGGTTATTCATTATTGGATTCCAGTTACATTTTTTCCTTGATTTCCAACACTAATAAGCCTAGGACAGTTAGAGAGGCATTGGTTATGAGTGATTCAGATTCTTGGATGCAAGCCATGGACGAAGAGATGGCTTCTTTAAAGAAAAACAAGACTTGGGATCTGGTACCTTTTCCTGCTGGACGCAAACCTGTTGGTTGTAAATGGGTTTTCAAGAAGAAGTGTGGTCTTGATGGTAGTGTTGAGAATTATAAGGCATGGTTGGTCAATAAGGGTTTTTCTCAAGTGGAGGGAATTGATTATGGGGAGATATTCTCTTTTGTAACAAAGATGACATATATCTGGATTTTGTTGTCACTTGTAGTAGCATACAACTTAGAATTGGAACAGATGGATGTGAAGACACCATTCCTTCATGGTGATTTGGAGGAAGAGATTTGCATTTCACATCCAAAGCATTTCATTAAAAAAGGTAAAAAAAAATTGGTTTGCAAACTGAAGAATTCTCTTTATAGTTTGAAACAATCTCCTAGAATGTGGTATCAAAAGTTTGATACCTATGTGTTGTCATTAGGATTTTAGAGATCTAAATCTGACCATTGTGTATACTTTAAAATTGATAATGGTCGCATTCTCATTATTGTCCTATATGTAGATGATATGTTGTTTTTTGGGAATGGTAAAAGTATGATTTTAGATTTGAAGTTTTAGTTGTCAGCATAGTTTGAGATGAAAGACCTAGGTGCAGCTAAGTAAATTCTAGGAATGGAAATCATGAGAGACATAGCTAACAAAAATATTTGGTTAAGCCAAAGAAAGTATGTGAACTCGGTGTTGGAGAGATTCAACATGGTAGATTGCAGACAATTAGTTGTTCATATGATGCAGGGGATGAAGCTTTATGTGAATGATTATCTAAAATCTCCTACTGAGATGGAGGACATGACTAGAGTACCATATGTAAGTGCAATTGGCAGTTTGATGTATGTAATTGTGTGTACGAGACTAGACATTTCCCAAGCAATAGGAGTCCTTAGCCATTTTATGGCTAATCCTGGATGGGTGCATTAGGATGCTATTAAAATATTGTTCAAATACTTATAGGGTACTTTCGAGTATGCCTTATGTTTTTCATGGTTATCCTATTGGACCTCAGCATTCTATGAGTATTCATGGATATGTGGATTCAAATTGGGTAGATTACATTGACAATAGAATATCCACCAGTGGTTATGTGTTTATGATGTTTGGTGGTGCTATCAGTTGGATGAGTAAGACAAGCTATAGTCGCATTGTCCATGAAAAATACAGAGTACATGGTAGCCACTCATGCCTATAAGGAAGTTATTTGGCTTAAGAAATTGTGTTATGATATTGGTTTAGATGCAGGACATATTACTGTTTGTTATGACAGTCAAAGTGTAATTTTTTTAGGAAAGAATCCTACCTTTCATGCCAGAACAAAGCACATTGATGTTCAATATCATTTTGTTCATGATATGGTAGAATATGGAAAGGTGAACCTAGAAAAGGTTGATGCTTTTGTGAATGTTGTAGATGCACTAACAAAACTAGTGAGCACAAAGAAGTTTAGATGGTGTTCCAATTCCATGGGCCTTGGGGCCTTGAGCAGATGATTTTGTATGACTCTCGACAGGTCTTCGACAAGTGGGAGAATGTTGGGATTAAGGTGTCTCAACCTTAGATTCCTAATATTGATTTAATTGATGTAATTTTTTTTTGTATAGTTTAATTACCTATGGTGTCATGTCACAAATTGGGACCCACCGATTGGGTGGCATCTCCATTGGAGGTGATTGGATGACACATACTCATCCCAATTGGATATAGGCATTCCACTTTGGAATCTTTGACCTATGACATATTATATGATGCATCATAATGCATCTTGTTGCATGGAGAAAGTTGGCGCCCAAGTTGGGTTATGGCAGGATGTAAGAAAATTGGCTACTTTTAGTCAGTTATGGCAGGATGTAAGAAAATTGGCTACTTTTAGTCAGTTATGGCAGATTCTCTTATAGATTCTATGACAACTCTTGTGGAAAATTTATGACATATTCTATAACAATTGTAAGGAATATTTCATAAGCAATTATGAGCACATTTTGGGCACCCAAGCTAGGAGAAAGAATATTTACATGTATGACAATTGTAAGAGGTGTAAGGGAATCCTGTACAAGTGTCCAAATGCATGTCTATGGTGTGGGATATTGTTCCATGTGTATTTGAATTCCCATACTCTTATATAAGCATCTCTTGGCTTGTATTCTCTATAAAATGTATGCATTGCATTGTAGAATGTATAGTTTGTTTGCAGGTAATGAAGTACTGTCAAATTGTCTCCAAGATAGGTGTTTGTGACGTAACACTTGTTGACGAAAGGCTTGCACTTGAGGTTGTATTGTAATTCCTATTTGAATTAATACAATAGTATTGTGCTTTTGGAGGGTGGGTTTTTTTTATCCGAAAGGGTTTTCCCCACATATATCTAGTGTATGTTGCATTTGTGTACTTCTTATATTCTATTATTATCTATGTGTATCTCTTATTATAATTGTATAAGGTGTTAAAACAAGATTTTGTAACTCTCCCCTACTTATATTAGTGTAGGAAGTTGTTTTTTCTCACCTAACTTCCTTTCATCGAAGACCACATGCTACAAATTGTTTGGTTTGAAACCACCAAGTTAATACATGAAAAATTCTTCAGAACAAATTACATTGCCCTACAGGTCTGCATTGTTGGTATTCTTCATTAGATAGATTTCATCCGTCTTGCAATGTGGTGTTATTAATTTTCTCACTCCTATGCCTCCAAAGCACAATTCTAATCACCCAACTAGAATGAAGTTGGCAGGCAGGTGTACATGATGGGCATATGGTTGACATTAAGATGGTTGGCTATATTTTTCCAATAGTTTCTTTTCTATAATATATTCAAGAATTAGATCTATGGATGCATCAACGTCTTTCTTAAGGCTTCTTCATTTTTTCCAATTCGCTACCTTTTTCACCACTTTTCCAAAAAATAGACTAACCAACATTTCATAATATCTTTTATAGGCTGTATTTTTTTCAATTGGAAAAAAATCACAAAATTTTTAAATTCCAATGAGTTGCATTTCCCAAGATTTTATATGAATATGTATATAATTTATTAGATTTTCAATATTTAAAAGTTGTTTTAATGAGAAATTGAATGTTTTTAGTTTGATATTTAACGGTTTTACCTATGATATGTATTTTCCTAACTTATTTTGAAATGGAAAGATTGGCATACTATTCCATCACATCAAAATATTCCTTGGAGTCCATGCCACAAAGAAACTAGATTTTGAACCTATATATGTGTTGCATGTCTTAGGTAGTATGTAATCATTACTATTGTAATTGATTTTTTATTTGGGAAAATTGTTGATGGGGAGCTGTAGAATTTAGTCAAAATGAACATTGCAATAGGCCTCTATAAATTGTACAAGTGAAAGCTGCAGTAAACCATTTAATCTAGTCTTTGTCTTCATTCAAGTATTTTAAAATATTAGGCACACTTTTATAAATGGTACCCCATTTTGATGAGGTGCATAAGTTTTGGTTTGGTTTTGGAGCTCTATAGAATTGGTATTTACACTATTAGAAGCATTTTTCTCCCTGAATATAGGATTGTAACAGTTGTGCTTTCTCATTCTCATGTCATATTATTGTCACTATCTTCATTCTAAAATCAAATTTATAGTGAAGATCCTCACTTGTATTTATAGAAAGGGTATTGGTTTCAAATTAAAATTGAAGTTAGAGGGAATATATCCAAGTCTGTCTCCTTAAGCAATGAAAATGCAAATTTGACACTATTAGCTCAGAATATCCAATCTCTCAAATCTTGTACATAATTTATATATATTATACTTACAATTTACAATTTATATATGGTGTCTCGCTCTCTTGATTCTCTTTAATTCATGTTCATTCAAAAAAAATATTTGACTGTGTTATCCCTCAATTACCCTTTTTACCCTAGACCAATAGTATTAGAGCATTCAATCTCTTTTCTACATCTTAGTGGTATTAAGTTTACGAGTTGAATTATTTTCTACAATTTATATGTCATCTCATAGAAGGTATGAATACAAGAATCTATCATATGTCAAAGATGTCATCTTAATAAATATTTCAATAGATGTTAGGAAACAAAAAATATCTCAAAGCAACTTTATGCATAGGTGAAAGTAGAGATCATTAATAAAATCACTCAACTCCAACACAATAAATCCTCTTCTGACCTATCAACCTTAACACCAAATAGACCAAATATAGGTAAAATACCATTACAAGGTACAATTCAATCTAGATATGCTTCTTGAAAAGCTTAAAGAGCTGCAAATGGTCTACATAACTAGTTCAAAATTATTAGCCCTTATTATGCAGCTCATCAATTTAATACAAATATTTTATTGAAATGTTGAGAAAAACATTACATTGCCCTTAAATATGATATTACGCCTATAGATAACTAGGATGGTTTTAAAAAAGTGTTGAAAATAAACTATTACCCTATTAAAATTAAAAGAATTAGATTTTGCAAAAAATTTTTTTTTTTTTTTAATATCATATTTACCGAAATTTGTTTTAAAACATATTTTCAAATAACTAATAAAATAATGAAAGTTTAGATATTTTAATGATTAGGGTTTTTTATTATTTCTAATTATTAAAAACCCACATTCTTCGTTTGGGTTTTAGTTTGAAAACCACATTCATATATTTATTTATTAAAAACATGATACTTTTTATTTTATGCTTAAGTAGATTGAAAGTGTAATTATGAACAATGAGTGTATATTTTGATTGAAAACAATTTTTTTATATCTATTATGTTGAGAGCCCAATTTTTTGTTCTAATATTTATTTACTTTGAAAATTCTACACTTTTTATTTTAGGGTTAATCATATTGAAAAGGATAATGATGAACAATAAGTATTATATTTAGTTGTAAATTGTTAATTTTTGATTAGTATAATTTTATTTTTAGAGAATAGCAACGATAAATGAATCATGTGCAACCGAACAATCTGTGACAAAGTCGCCATCAATAGAGGAGCTAATTGATTCTAATACATATGTCGAAACTTCTATTGACAAATTATGTAAATCGATTGAAGAAAACTCTGAAAAGATATGAATTCGAGGAGTTGAAGATGTTGTGCTTCTTGCAGAAGCAGTTGAAGAACAAGAAATGGTTCAAGTAAAAGATATAGCTCAAAAGTTTCATAAAACATGTCAAAAGTTTGCAAGATTTTCCTGTTTCCTGAAGAAATTTTTTTTATGACAAACAATATTAACATGGATCTTCTAAACAAATAATAGAAGAATTCTTGTTGTTCTTGGATCATAATTAAAATAGAGAAACAATAATCATATATAGTGTTGTCCCATCATTGCTTAACTCATATGAATTGTTCTACCCAAACCAATTTTTTTGCATTTTGCTTAAAATGGTCTAAACCTTGTCAAAATGATGTCAAAACATATTTTTTGGGCAAATCAAGTATGGGCTTTGAGTAAGTGTGATGTCACAAAGATACTGGAAAATTTTGAAAAAAAATGAAAATTGGGGTTTTTGGACCCCTATTTTTAGGTCAAAAACCCTAAAAATTGAAACTTGTCAGAATTGGCTAAAATTTGTTTTGATTGGCTTATTTTGTTTCACAATCACAATGGTGAAGTCAATTTTAGTTAAAACTCAGTTTAAGCCTAGTGGGTAGTTTTCATTTTTTTCAAGTGAAAAGTTAGGTTCTTCGAGCTCAACAATGGCAGATGGCCAGGTGTCAGGTGTCGAAAGCTAAGCTCAAAACACTTCGGTGATGTTTATATGGCAAGAAATGTTCAAAATGATGCTTCACGACACAAGGGTCTTTCGAAGCGGTGAAAATCATCAAAAAAATTCTAAGTCTAGAAAGGAAACGAAAAAAGAGCGCCTGTTGGCCAGGGGCTCCCAAGGTTTTGAAGGCTCAGATCAACTTTTTGAGGTTTGTCACTTCCTATAAGTCTTCTCTGGAATCCTGCCAGCTTCGTGATGAGCCTACCAGCCAATCTAGTAGATTTGTTAGTAGCTTGCAGCTGGAAGTTAAGTGATTTTTAGCCAGTTGGAAAAATGGCTAACACTGGTGGAGAAAAGAGTGCCTGGAGGCTAGGGGCTCCCAAGAATTCGAGGCATTAGATGTCAGTTTTTGCATTGACAATCTCCAAGATGATCTTCTCAACTTTAGTCGAGCTTCGCAATGGATATATTAGCCAGTCCATAGGACATCAAATGATGGCAGTGGTTGAGCGAATGGACACGTAAAACGGAGGTCAAAAAAGATAACCAAGGAAAAAAGTGCACTTGTGAGCCATAGGTGCCCTTGATTCTGGAGGCCAAGATCAATTTTTTCAGAGATGTTACTTCCAAAAGGACTTCTCTAGAATCCTATTAGCTTCGCGATGAGCCAGCCAACCAGTTCAATGGATCTGTCTATAACCTGAAACTGGAGATTGAACGCAAAACGAGGGAAATTGAAAATGACTAAGTCTGGAGTAAAAAGTGTGCCTCTCAACTAGGGGTGCCCATCTCTTTGGAGCTCCAGATGAAGTTTTTTGATCAAGTGTTACCTAGGATGTCTATCTCAAACTTGATCTGGTTTGCAACTCATCTATCAAAGGGTGAATCTGAGTTGCTGAGTTGTTGTGATCAAGAGTCAAATGTGAGGTTTTAACCATGATCAAAAATGTCCATAAATGGATAAATCACCCCTGGAGGCCAAGGGCGCCCAAGGTTTTGATGCCTTGAATTTAGTCTGTTTGATGGTTTCAAGTGCTCATCATGTTTGTGTTGGTTCTAGCTTTTCGTTGCATATCTTTGCCGGGTCAGTGACTTCTCAACAACTTGTAGCCAGAGGTTTAGTGGAATTTAGCCAGTTTGAGAAATGGCCAAGTCTGGGAGGAAAAGCGCCCCTGGAGGCCAGGGGCGCCCATGTTTTAAAGTTGTCAAACGATGTTTTTACAAGAAATGCTCTCTAGGAGCTCTTGTTTAGAATCCAGCCAGCTCCGTAGTGAGCCAGTTAGCTAATTCTGAAGTTTTTCCGGACATTGGGAAACATGAAGTGAAGTTAGGTCAGAATCACTATGAAAATGATGGAAAATACATTGAAAATTGTCTGAGGTCAAAAGCGCCCCTGAAGGCCAGGCGTGCCCTGCATTTTAAGGCCTCAAATGGATGAATTAGGGTTTGACACCTCAAGGAGACTTTTGTCAAATTTAATCCTGCTCTTCAACGAAACTATCAGCTAGTCAATTTGACATGTCAATTAGTTGGATTCAGTGATCAAACATGAGCTCCGATGAGGTTTTCAAATCCGAATTTTCAAGAAAATGACTGAGTCTGGAAAAGGAAGCCTAAAGTCAAAGGTTGACTTTTGAACTCAAAGAGAAGTGGTGCACATGAAAGGTGGTTTCAGTTAACTAAAAATAACTCTTTGGTTAACTCTTTTTCAGGTTGACTTCTTCTAAACCTATTTTTGGCTTGTAACTGAGTGAGATTAGCTTGCATGTGCCAGTTAACTGAACTGTTGAAGGTGGCGCCCTAATTAGGTCATATTTTTCATTCAGTTAACTATTTTGAGAGCCAATCAAAGGCTATGCATGTCTTTTGATGGTTCAGTTAGAGTTCAAGCGCATTTTCCAAGGTTGTGCATGCATTTGATAGGCCTTTGCTGATAAATTCTTTTTTATTATACATATGGCATCCATTATTTCTCATTCTGAGTTGATAAAACATGCCTTTCTTGAGCAATTTTTAATCTGAAGGGGCTACAGGTGTTAGAATTCAACGATCTTTGTAGCTACAGATTCATAATGTTTAGAGGAAGGATATTTCAGACTTTATTTTCCGTTTGCATGCAGGTTTCACCAAATCCATTTCAAGCATAGGCGAATTTCTATAGAAGAAGAGAAAACAAACAAATAAAAAACTTTTATCTTCTGTCTTATTTTCCTCTATTCTCGTCTTAGGTATTCTTCGCATGTCAAAGAAAACGATAAAATTTTTAGAAACAAAGCATCTGGGTTCGTACATTTTAGCATCAACGACAATACCCTTGTCTTAGATTATTTTGTGAAAATTGCCCCGCTGCCTCTATTCTACAACACTGTACTTTTTTATAGAATTCTCTTTGAATATGGCCCTAAAACACATTTTTTCCAAAATATATTGATCTAGACGATCTAGATCATCTTAGAATTCAGTTCTACATAAAACCCATGTTCTAGATTTTCAAGGAAAAAAATTGCCCCCCTTGCCCTTAACTACCAGTTCAAATCTCAGCTGAAAACCCTTTGCATGCAAGCCTAAAACTCTTTTTTTTTTTAAAAACGGAGGATCTGGGTCTTTTCAGCTCATCAGTGCCTACAATACCCATATGCCAATTTTTCTCACATAAAATTTTCTCAAGAACCCCCCACGGCCATTAATGCTCCCAACCGAAAAGCTCTTGCATGCCAAGGCAAAAGGTGTTTTTCCGAATTTTTGACGTTGTGGGTTTTCTTAGAATTATTTTCTCTACAAAACCCACATCTCAAGATTTTTTCGTGAAAATTGCACGTTAATAGGCTATTTTTAGCCTCATCATGAGCTATTTTTAGCTTTCTGGAAAAGTTGTTAGAACATAGTTGTGTTTATAGTCAATAGATGAGTTTTTCATAAGGCAGTTCACTCCAACTGAATTTAAGACCAAATTGGTCTTAATTCAACATTTCATAAGAAAAGTTGACACTGTTTTGCATCAAGCACATCCGAAGGACTGATACCATTAGAATTTTGCGTATGTGGTGAGTTCATGTGCATTTCTCACAACCAGAGTGTTTGCAGTCAAACTTCGCAGTTTTGTCATGCAACACTCTTCTATTGAGAGGAATCAAGAAAAGTGTCAGAGGTGTCAAGTTATACAAGGAACAAAGATCATCACTCCCTTTACAGAGCCGCCAAAGTCACTCAGATCATGTGTCATTATCTTCATAAAGATGGTGTGTATGTTAAGCTTGATGCAGTGAAGACTAAGTATGAGGAACTGGTTCATGATAACCTAGGTGGAGATCCTGAGGCATCCAAGTTGGATGAGTTCTCAGTGATGATTACCAGTTTTGAAAAGGAAATTGTAGAAACAGTTAGAGGGTGATCAAGGATGTAGAGAAGGAGTTGAATAGGCAGTTTATCATCATGGATAGCATCAAAGTGCCAAATGATGATATGATCGACAAATTCCTGGGTGAGGTAATAAACAAAGAGGGCTTGTAGTAGATGCCCATTTGGATCCTGTAGTTATTTACGAGGATGAGTCAGAAGCAACAGTTAACTAAACATCATTTCTTGAGTTTTCCTTGTTGATATCAGGCTCGCCTATCTCATTCCTGGAGATATCTTCACAGCACGATGGAATTTTAGTTAGTTTCAGTTGACTGATGGTAGTTATCAGCTAGCTTTCCTTTCAATAAGGTTGTGCATGTTGCACATGTCCAATTAGTCTTGTTTGTATCGATTAACTAATGGTAGCTTTCCAGTTAACTGTATAGTTCCTTTCATTTAGACTTAGAGAATAAAATCTTGCATGTTGCGAGACTGTAGTTGACTCAAGGTGATTTTAGGGTTCCCTACACCTTTGATGTCTATAAATAAGAGCTTTCAACTCATTTGTAATTAAATTTTGCTTGTGATAGAGAATTGTTGTGTTGTCGGCAACATGCCTATTCTCAAGATTGGTTCACCCTTGTAAATAGAACATTTGCACGAGAGAGTAATATATGTTGTGCCACCTTGCCTGTAATACTATCTATTTTGTATTTGTTCACAAGTATTTATTATGATGATGAATTGTTATGCCACTCGGGTTTCATGCAGTTATTATGGTGAATGTTTATCTTAGTTAAATATAGTGGCTGGTTTGATCGTGGATTCTACTTGTATCTCACCTATGAAATTTATTGTCCCAGTTGGCTATCCTTTATGTTCTGTTATTAATAATCCTATTTAGATTGAGAAAATTGTTGTGCCACCTTGCCTTCATGTTGAGATTTTGTACCTAAAGCTTATCGTGTGATGTGTGTGTCAATAAACCTATTTAGCCAAGCAAATAGTTGTGCCACCTTGTCTTCACATTGTGAATCTGTACCTAGTTTATTGTGTATTTGTTTGTTTCTAATAAACTTCTTCCCAGCCGAGCAAATAGTTGTGCCACCTTGCCTTCATGTTGTGAATCTATACCTGAAGTTTATCATGTAATCACATTCTTGCTTTGTTTCCTAATGCTCTGTTTTCTTGAGGAGATCAAATAGTTTAGAGCTTTTAGGTTTTAGTTATAGTTAAAGACCTGCGAAACCAGAGAAAATCCTTAGTTGCAAGATCCTTGGATTTCTTAACCTTGTGCCTCTTCCAGCTGAGTCAAAAAAATAGGATTTAGTTATTTTAATTTTATAACGCATATCAGCAAAAGAGGGAGCTTCCCCTCCTAATTTCAAGAGCACTCATTATGTAGTGTGCATAGTTGTTTGTACCAATTCGCACTCCAGAGGTGCTAATTGTTACGCCAACAGTTTTCTGGCAGCCACCGTGGGGCATGAGGCAATAAAACTTCAAGAAAAGCTAAACTCTTTTATTTCACGAGAATGACACTCTGGCATCCTATTGCATGATCCTCACAAAAGCAATGGATGATAACAACAATGATGTTGGCAGAAGATGTCCAACCCCATTACCTTGGGGTAATAACATTGGACCTTTGGCTTTTCAGGTAAATTATGAGTTACCTAAATGGTCAAGGAAGCATTTTCCTTGGTTTCACAACGATGGAACTCAACACCTGGAGGAATATTTTTTTGTGTTTACAACGGCTTGCATTGTCTTGCACATGGCACATGAAGAAATCATGGTGCATCTCTTTGTCGAGACTCTTGCAAGAAATATTGCCAACTGGTTCAATCATCTAGCACAGGGCAGTATCACAAGCTGGGTAACTGTGAGCGAGAAGTTTTTGTTAAGATTCAAGCACGTTGAAGACAGTCACCTGTTGTTCGCCCAACTCACAAATTCAAAGATGAAGAACAATGAACACATGAGGGATTTTGTAGCAAGATTTAATCATATTGTTACAAGAATTTCTTCTACACTCGATCCATCACCAGAGATTTTGATAAGTTGTTTCATAAATTCTCTTCCATTAGAGATAACCTTCTTCCTCAATATGGAAAAAGTGGTAGAGTTGAAGAGTGCGCAAGAACACACCATGAAGTTGGAGGATGATATGATCACTTTCGACTTGATGAAAACAAATTTCATCAGATCTCTAGTTTAGCAATTGTACCAGCCAAAGAGAGACAATCTTCAGCCACGGTTGCCAACATTTCCATCAAGACCAATGATTAAGGTTGCAAACCATGCAGTATTTTTTTGTTTCCATGACAATGATGCACACACCGGATCCACATGTTTGAAGAGTCTGAGAATGATCCAAATCATGGGATGCACTGAAGCTCCTCCCAGTTCTAAGTTTGTACCAACACCAAGTTCAAATGTTGTTTCACCACAAAAGGACAACTTCGATGGCGACTCCGCTGCGGGTTACTTTAATAAAGAACCCATAAATCAAGAACAAGAAGAATACTGCCAGTACACTCCTCCTATGTTCACACGTGCTCAACACTTCAAGGCACAAAAATAAGAAGAAAGGCAGAAATTTAATGAAAAGGGTAAAGAGGTGCTTCCCAGTTCTAAACCCAGATCTTCACAGGAGAACACTATGCCAGTTGCTCAAGATCCATTTGCAGCGAATTTTGACATAATAGCTTCCATGATGAAGACCAAGATACAAATCTCTCAAATGGAATATCTTAAGGATCATCCAGAACAACTAGATCAGATTCTCAAATTTATAAAGAAGCGGGTTGCGCTCAAGTCATTTGTTCCAGCAGAAGCAAAGCTTGAAACAGATCCTGGTAATTGTGTGACTCTATCAAAGATAGAAATTGAAGAATGGAACATTGCTTGTTCTGAAAAGAAACCGACAAAGGATACAAAATCATGGACAGTATAGTTTGATGGAGGTTGTTTAAATACAATTTCAGAAGCAGGGGAATTAATCATCTCCCCTAAAGGACAATTCCACCCATTTGTGCAATTACAATTCACTGAAGCTGAAAAAGAGGCACTTTTGTTAGGCCTTAATGATTCCAAAGACATGGGAATCAAACTCCTATGTGTTAAAGGTGATATAGAGCTGATCGATGAGTCGGTCAAAGGATATTTTCAAGTCAGAAAGGATCATCTACAACATTACAGAAATCAAGTTTGGAACTCGATTGACTGGTTTGAAGAAATTAACATTTCAAGGATGGACTACATCAAAACTTATGCCTCAGGGGAATCAAGCTTCCCATTTGCATTATATTCTAACTTTTGTCAAAGTATCTTTGCATGGATCTTTGAATACCTAAGAATCTTCGTTCCAGAAGGATTGCCTCATGCGATGCCCATTAGAAGAGAAGTAAAGCCTTTCAAGCTGAAACGACATCGATGGGAGGCTCTTCCCACTACCATGCAATGAACAATATCCAAAGCAGTTAATCTCTTTGGGGGTGGAGTGAATTTTATTTAAGTAATTTATTATTGGTTTATCGTTGTTGTAATGTTTTTCCCCATTTTGTGATGTTTTGTCGTGTTTTAGGTGATTAATTAGGTAGTCTAGTATTAGGTGATTAGGAAAGAAAGTCTTGAATCCAATGCCCAACTGTTAAGTCACTAGTCTACAAAAACTCAGAGATTCACAAATTCTCCTATGTCGTAGGTATCTGACATGGTCAACAAAAGGACCCTAATGTTGTACCCAAACCAAATTTTTCGCTTCATTAAGGCATTTTGCTTAAAATGGTCTAAACCTTGTTAAAAATGATGTCAAAACACAATTTTTGGGAAAATCGAGTATGGGCTTTGAGTCAGTGTGATGCCATGAAGATACTAGAAAATTTTGAAAAAATGAAAATTAGGGTTTATGGACCCCTATTTTTAGGTCAAAAACCCTAAAAATTGAAACTTGTCAGAATTGACTGAAATTTGTTTTGATTGGCTTATTTTGCTTCATGATCACAATGATGAAGCCAGTTTCAGTTAAAACTCGGTGTAAGCCTGGTGGGTAGTTTTCATTTTTCAAGTGAAAAGTTAGGTTCTTTGAGCTCAACAATGGCAGATGGTCAGGTGTCAAAAACTAAGCTCAAAATGCTTCAGTGATGTTTCTATGGCAAGAAATGTTCAAAATGATGCTTCACGACAGAGGGGTTTTTCGAAGTGGTGAAAATCATCAAAAAAATTATTGTCTGGAAAGGAAACAAAAAAAGAGCGCCAATTGGCCAGGGGCTCCCAAGGTTTTGAAGGCTTGGATCAACTTTTCGGGGTTTGTCACTTCCTAGAAGTCTTCTCTGGAATCCCGCTAGCTTCGCGATGAGCCTACCAACCAATCCAAAAGATTTGTCAGTAGCCTGTAGCTGGAAGTTAAATGATTTTTAGCCAGTTGGAAAAAATGGCTAACACTGGTGGAGAAAAGAGCGCCTGGAGGCCAGGGGCTTCCAAGAATTCAAGACATCATATGTCAATTTTTGCATTGACTATCTGCAAGATGATCTTCTCAGCTTCAACCCAACTTCGCAATGGATCTATTAGCCAATTCCCAAGACTTATCAAACGATGGTAGTGGTTGAGTGAATGGACATGTAAAACGAAGGTCAAAATAGATCACAAAGGAAAAAAGTGCACTTGTGAGCCAAGGGCGCCCTTGATTCTAGAGGCCAAGATCAACTTTTTCAGAGATGTCACTTCCAGAAGGACTTCTCTAGAATCCTATTAGCTTCGCGATGAGCTAGCCAACCAGTTCAACGGATCTGTCTATCACCTGAAACTAGAGATTGAATGCAAAATAATGGAAATTGAAAATGACTAAGTCTGGAGCAAAATGTGTGCCTCTCAACTAGTGGTGCCCATCTCTTTGGAGCTCCAGATGAAGTTTTATGATCAAGTGTTACCTAGGATGTCTGTCTCAAACTTGATCCAGTTCGCACCTCATCTATTAGAGGGTGAATATGGGTTACTGAGTTGTCGTGATCAGGAGTCAAATGTGAGGTTTTAACCATGATCAGAAATGTCAAGAAATGGAAAAAGCACCCTTGGAGGCCAGGGGTGCCCAAGGTTTTGATGCCTTGAATTCAGTTTGTTTGATGGTTTCAAGTGCTCATCATGTTTGTGTTGGTTCCAACTTTTCATTGCATATCTCAGTCGGGTTAGATGACTTCTCAGCAGCCTGTAGCCAGAGGTTTAGTGGAATTTAGCCAGTTTGAGAAATGGCCAAGTCTAGGAGGAAAAGTGCCCCTGGAGGCCATGGGCACCCATGTTTTAAAGCGGTCAAACGATGTTTTTACGAGAAGTGCTCTTTAGGAGCTCTTGTTTAGAATCTAGCCAGCTTCGCAATGAGCCAGTCAGCTAATTATGAAGTTTTTACGAACACCGGGAAACGCGAAGTGAAGTTAGGTTAGAATCATTGTGAAAATGATGGAAAATGCATTGAAAATTTTCTAAGTCTGAGGTCAAAAGCGCCCCTGAAGGCCAGGCGTGCCTTGCATTTTGAGGCCTTATATGGATGAATTAGGGTTTGACACCTCAAGGAAACTTTTGTCAGATTTAATCCTACTCTTCAAGGAAACTGCCAACCAATCAATTTGACATGTCAGTCAATCGAAATCAGTGATCAAACGTGAGCTTTGTCAAGGTTTTCAAATCCAAATTTTCAAGAAAATGACTAAGTCTGGAAAAGGATGCCAAAAGTCAAAGGTTGACTTCTGAATTCAAAGAGAAGTGGTGTGCGTAAAAGGTGGTTTCAGTTAACTAAAAATAACTCTACGGTTATCTCTTTTTCAGGTTGACTTCTTCTAAGATTATTTTTGGCTTGTAACTAAGCGAGATCAGCTTGCATGCACCAGTTAACTGAATTGTTGAAGGTGGCACCCTAATTAGTGCATATTTTTCATTTAGTTAACTATTTTGAGAGCCAATCAAAGGATATGTGTGTATTTTGAAGGTTGAGTTAGATTTCAAGCACATTTTCCAAGGTTGTGCATGCATTTGACAGGCCTTTGTTGATAAATTCTTATTTATTATACATATGGCGTCCATTATTTCTCATTCTGAGTTGATAAAACACGCCTTTCTTGAGAAATTTTTAATCTGAAGGGGCTACAAGTGTTAGAATTCAACGATCTTTGTAGCTACATATTTAGAATGTTCAGAGGAAGGATATTTCAGACTTTGTTTTCCGTTTGCATGTAGGTTTCACCAAATCCATTTCAAGCATAGGCGAATTTCTACAGAAGAAGAGAAAAACAAACAAACAAAAAAGTTTTTTCTTCTGTCTTATTTTCCTCTATTATTGTCTTAGGTATTCTTCGCATGTCAAAGAAAATGAAAAAAAATTCAAAAAAAAGCATCTGGGTTCATACATTTCAGCATCAACGACAATACCCATGTCTTAGATTATTTTGCGAAAATTGCCTTGTTGCCTCTATTCTAGAACGTTGTGGTTTTTTCTAGAATTCTCTTTGCATATGGGCCTAAAACACATTTTTGCAAAATCTATTGATTTGGGTCATCTTAGAATTTAGTTTTGCATAAAACCCATGTTCCAGATTTTCAAGGAAAAATTGTCGAAGTGCCCTTAACTGCCAATTCAAATCTCAGTTGAAAACCCTTTGCATGCGGGCCTAAAACTCAATTTTTTTTAGAATGGAGGATCTGGGTCTTTTCAGCTCAGCAGTGCCTACAATACCCATATGCCAGTTTTTCTCACAAAAAAATTTCCCGGGAACCCCCTACGACCATTAAAGCTCTCAACTGAAAAGCTCTTGCATGCTAAGGCAAAAGGTGTTTTTTTCTAATTTCTGACATTGTGGGTTTGCTTAGAATTATTTTCTCTACAAAACCCACATCTCATGATTTTTCATGAAGATTGCTCGTTAATAGGCTATTTTTAGCCTCATCATGAGCTATTTTTAGCTTTCTGGAAAAGTTGTTAGAACATAGTCATGTTTACAGTCCACAACTAGAGTGTTCGCAGTCAAACTTTGCAGTTTCATAATGCAACACTCTTCCATTGAGAGGAATCAAGAAAAGCGTCAAAGGCGTAAAGTTGTAGAAGGAACATAGATCATCACTCCATTTACGGAGCCGCCAAAGTCACTTAGATCCCTTGTCATTATCTTCATACAGATGGTGTGTATGTTAAGCTTGATGTCGTGTAGATTGAGTACGAGGAACTGGTTCATGATAACCTAGCTGTAGATCCTGGGGCATCCAAGTTGGATGAGTTCTCAGTGATGATTACCAATTTCGAAAAGGCAACTGCAGAAACAACTAGAGGGCGATCAAGGATTTAGAGAAGGAGCTGAATAGGCAGTTCATCATCATGGATAGCATAAGAGTGCCAAATGATGATATGATCAAAAAATTCATGGATGAGGTGGTAAATAAAGAGGGCTTGTAGTAGAAGCCCAGTTGGATCCTGTAGTTATTTACGAGGATGAGTCAGAAGCAACAACTAACTCAACGTCATTTCTTGAGTTTTCCTTGTTGATATCAAGCACGCCTATCTCATTCCTGGAGATATCTTCACAAGAGGATGGAATTTTAGTTAGTTTCAGTTGATTAATGGTAGTTATCAGTTAGCTTTCCTTCCAATAAGGACGTGCATGTTGCACATGTCCAATTAATCTTGTTTGTATTGGTTAACTGATGGAAGCTTTCCATTTAATTGTATAGTTTCTTTCATTTAGACTTAGAGAATAAAAATCTCACATGTTGTGAGACTATAGTTGACTCAAGGTGATTTTAGGGTTCCCTACACCTTTTATGTCTATAAATAAGAGCTTTCAGCTCATTTGTAATTAACTTTTGCTTGTGATAGAGAATTTTTGTGTTGTCGGCAACATGCCTATTCTCAAGATTGGTTCACCCTTGTAAATATAACTTTTGCATGAGTGAGTAATATATGTTGTGTTTCCTTGCCTATAATACTGCCTATTTTGTATTTGTTCACAAGTATTTATTATGATGATGAATTGTTATGTCACTCGGGTTTCATGCAGTTATTATGGTGAATGCTTATCTTAGTTAAATATAGTGGCTAGTTTGATCGTGGATTGTATGTGAGTTTTTCCTATGCAATTTACTGTCCTAGTTGGCTATCCTTTATGTTATTTTATTAATAAGCCTATTCAAATTGAGAAAATTGTTGTGTCACCTTGCCTTCATGTTGATAGTTTATACCTAAAGCTTATCATGTGATGTGTGTGTTAATAAACCTATTCATCCAAGCAAATAGTTGTGCCACCTTTCCTTCACGTTGTGAATCTGTACCTAGTTTATCGTGTATTTTTTCTTTCTAATAAACTTCTTCCCAGTTGAGAAAATAGTTGTGCCACCTTGCCTTCACGTTGTGAATTTGTACTTGAAGTTTTATCGTGTAATCACATTCTTGCTCCGTTTCCTCATGCTCTATTTTCTTGAGGAGATCAGATAGTTTAGAGCTTTCAGTTTTTAGTTGTAGTTAAAGACCTGCGAAACCAAAGAAAATTCTTAGCTGCAACTTCCTTGGTTTTCTTAACCTTGTGCCTCTTCTAGTTGAGTCAAAAAGATAGGATTTAGTTGTTTTACTTTTAGAACACATCAACAAAAGAGAGAGCTTCCCCTCCAAATTTGAAGAGCACTCATTACGCAATATGTGATGGCACTCTCCCATTTCAAAAATTTTGCCTCTGCACTTTCAGAAGTGCACTTGAGGGGTCAGTTTGAGTGACCCACTTTGGAGGTTTGGATTTTGGAGCCTGTTGATTTTTATGCAAAACCAATTTACAAACGTATTTTATTGACATATGTGAACGTGCATGTCAATTTTCAGCTTCCCACGATAAGTTTTGTTAGGGTTTCGAAAAGTGAAGCTGGAGGGTTTTTGCACTTTTCTGTTGTTTGCAGACTGTCAGTTTCGTAAAGTAGCCTCCTACTTGGGTTTGCATTTTGATATTGGTTGAATGTCATGCCAAAATGAATGTTGTTATATTTTATCTATAACTAGATAATCTTGTGTGTCAGTTTTTAGAGCCTCGTGATCTAATTTGTTATTTTTAACAAGTCGAAACTGAATGCAGTTTGTTCAAGTTTTGCATCTGCATTCCTGACAACCTTTCTGAGTGGTCAACTTTGATCGTTAATATATTTTTATCAATGATGATTCAAGGAAATTCTTTTTGCACATGTGCTCAGGGTACCTAAATTAACTTATGTGTCTGATGGCAGCTAGCCAAGGGTTGATTCACTATTTTTTCAATTCTACGTTTGAGTGAGTTTTAATTGGGTCAGAAAAGGTGCAGTTTCAGAAAAGTTCAACTGAGCAATTTTGATAGTTAATAATTTTTTCCTCGTGATTGATTTTTATGATTTGTCTTTCACATTGCATTCTTTGTACCAACTTCTACAAGCTTGTAAATGTTTAGAGCTTTAGGATGTCATTTGCCCAGTTTTTGAAAGCGATTCCGGAGCCCACTTGGCTAGTTTTCCACAATGTCCAAAAATGCCAGAAAGCAGGTTTTAATGAGAACCTAGTTTGTGTTTTCAATCTGGAAACACTCTGAGGTTGCATCAAGTCATTTTGAGCATAAAATGTGTTTGAAAACGAAAAAAAATAGTCGAGCTCACGTGGGGCTCGACATGCTTTGCATTGTCTTGAACTTGTATTTGTTACAGTGTCGCAACCACACCAAGTAAATGTCTTCGAGATGGTAAATAAGGAGAAAGGTAAACGATGGCATTGTCTTCATGAATTCAAATACATGGACCATAACCAAGCATTGTTCAAGCTTTTAAATGGAAACCAAACATTAATACAGGAAGACTTTTTGGACAGCTTGAGGGTGATGTTACACTTGGTGTCACCGTGGGATAAGGTCATTGCATATTTCAATCTTTCTAGAATGTTTGAACATCCACATATACTAAAAGAGCAATTTATTCTATGAGGGTTTATGGTGTTCAAGTTCAGGGTCTGACAAATTTGATGGAGGCCAATATTGGCAATGTGGATGAAGTTAGGAGGGCTGATGGTGTTTGAGAAGGGCCTGAATGTTGCAATGTAAGATTTTGGTGCGAAGCCAGGAAAGTATAAATGTTGTGAGTAGGATGGCCACTGCGCCAAGGAGCCATGGTGATACTGCAAATGCAAATCCTTTATTTTGTTTTTGTCTTAGGGTCCTTTATATGTATGGGTGCATGAAACTATCAATGCATAATGTGAAGGCAACCATCAAACTTGGAAGAGGGGCTTGAACCAGTGAGGAAGGCACAACCAGCAGATGAAGAGGGGAGAAGAGGGTGCACATTGTGGATTTGTTTGAAAGACTTTTGAGACTTTCATAACATGTGGTCGCTTGAGGAGAATGCCTCAACAAATGTAGTTTCATGGAATACCATGGTTGATGTGTTCTTACAAAATGCATTGGTTGACAAGGCTTTAGTAACTTTTAAGAAAATGCAGCTTGCAAGAGGCGGCCAACCTATAGCAAAATATATAAAAGACGTTTGAGAGTTTTAGTCTTTGACATTGACACCTGAATATTAAGTTTTTTTGACTCAAACACAACATGGCGTTGGAAGCATAGGTAGGGTGTGGGAGCTTTGGAACATGGTACGCACATCCATCAAAGCATGAATGATGAGGAGGTCAGCTAGTGGATTATGCGCAGGTGAAGTAGTATATGTCCAGAATGTATTTGTTGAAAAGGTTTTAGAAACTTCAAGCAACCACGCACATCAAGGAGGAGGCCCGTGCAACATGAAAATGAATGGGGCTCGACCTGTAATAGGGTGTTGGTAGCCATCATAGCATAAGGGATGGAATGGATGCCATGATTGCCAGGTACGCACAAAATGGAAAAAATGGATTGTTGGAACGGTGTCATAAATTTTCTAGCAAACACAGTTGGCAGGTAGGATGTTTGGCGCCACCATTTACAATAGTAATGGGCTCAATGGAGTTTGGAGAAGGGTATAGGCATCTATTAAAGCACGTAGGCAGCAAAATAGAGCTGAGAGGGGCGCGACCTAGGGAGAAAGCTTATAAACAAAGAAGCACAACATGGGAGGTTTGAGCAGGGTGTAAGTCCATCGAAGCTAGGATAATGGAAGACTTTTGGTGTGGCTCTGTGCCTTGTGATGGATCTGAAGGGATGGTTTGCACTGCCAGTGTATGTATCAAAATTGTTCAAGAATTGAATCTTGCCACCATGAACAGAGAATGCTCGAGCAAATAGGAAAAGGAGATTAAGGCAACAAGTGAATGAGCAAATGAAAATCAACGGCTAGGGTGAATTGATGACTGTAGCCAAATCTTGATTGTTGCCCACCATATCGCGATCCATAAGTGTGCATGTTTTATTGATTGC